>JABFQC010001886.1:0-17685 GCA_022817085.1 Psilanteris sp. ZL-2020
AGTATTTTTTTACTTAAAAAACTTACTTTTTTCTTTTAAAAACAGTAAATATTATGCTTTTTCTCTCATGGTTCCAAATTAATGATATAAATAGTAATTTTTCGTCATTTATTTCTCTCAGTGTATGTAATATCATTATAATCAGATAATAATGAAAGTAATAGAAATAATCTTTATTTCATTCATTTTTATTGATCTTAAAATTAATAATTAATTGCAAATCATAAGCAAGAGATATAAGAAATAAATATTAAACTAAATTTTAATATAAGATTAATAATTAAATTATTTTAATTTAAAATTAATAATTAAAAATAATTTAATTTAAAATAAATAAGTGTTATGACAAATTCCTTGACTCTTATAATAACAAGGCCTAAAAAAACTTTGTATTAGTCATTTAAAAACTAAATTTTTTGAAAGGCGATATATTTCACTCTTTATAAAAAAATAAAAGAATATTATGACTTATGATTTGAAAGCTTTCTTAAGTATATAAGACCAAGAAAATTATATTTATAAATGTGTAGAATGAATAGAATTTTTTTGTTTTTTTGTTACAATCAACAGTTTTAGGCAAAATTTCTAGCAAAATATACATTTCCTTATGTATAAAGTATAATTTGTTCAGTTTAATATAATGTCTATTATATACATATACTTATATCATATTATATGTATCATTTTTTATTGATATTATATTAACAAATTAATTAAATTACAATAAAAGTATTATCCTACTATATTAGTATGGATTTCCAGAAAATATACAATATAATTATATAGAACTGCATATGTAACCTATATCAAATGTTAGGTTTCATTGTTCTATGCAATTTAATTGTTTGGAATAGAAACGTTCCTTTATGCATTATTCAATAATGAATATATGTATGTATGTTTGCTTCTTAAAATATCACATTTAAATTATTGGTATAAGCAATCAATATATATTTGTATTTCAATAAACTCGAATTACTGTTTGACAAATAATCACTATTAAATGATCCATTTCATCTCCTATACTTTCTTATCATATTTCTAATCAGAAATCTATTGAAAATTAGAAAACATTATTTAATTGTCACGAAGCGAGAATCCATTTGAAATAAAAAATACAAAAAAAATTGCAAATTCATAGAATAAAAGACAAAATATTGTACCAAAGCATTAGTTTCTTTAACCCTTTTGGTTCGACTGTCCACAGCCGGTTCGGATTACTATGAGGTAAATTGGCAACGTAAACTTTTGCATTTTAACGCGAAGCGCCAATTCGCTTTATCGTCGAGGGATTTGCTCTCGACGCGTGAAATCTGCGCGCAATGCGCCGATCGTAGATCTACTATTTCGTAAATAGGTATATACGCAATCTGCTCGTTCTCGCATACACGAGAACATAAATAACAGTCGTCGACACTGTAAAGCACTTTTCTTATAAGAGAAATCCATTTGACCTGTATACGCGCAAAAAAGTTTTTTAGTGAGAACAAATATGTAGAATGTGTCAAAGCTTTTAAGATTTAGAACTGGATCGAAACGGAAAATACAACGCGCCACAGACGATCGCAAATTTTCTGATATGATGCGATGAATGTAGTTTTACGTTTAGACGTATTTTATGTATCAGAATATATATTTTGATAATTCAAAGTTTGTTTGCATGAACAGGCCATTTCGTGTACATCAATATAATTATAATTTAATTAAAATCGAATAATTTAATATGTTATGTATAATGTGTTATACATATACGTACACTGAGAAAAAAAATATAATAAAAGTTACTATTTATATAATAATAATAATAATAATAATAATAATAATAATAATAATAATAATAATAATAATAAATAATATAATAAAATGGTAATTTGTATAACAGAAATAAAGTAAATTCAATCAATATATTACTATTTTCTACTATTTTGTATCATAAAATTCACTATATTTGCATACTTGTCTCTAAGTTATTAATAAATAGTAACTTTTATTATATTTCTTTCTCAGTGTATACATATCAAAATGTCAGCTTTTTGGTCGACTAAGCATACGTCTGTGTGCGTTAATATCCTAATCCTTCAGGAGTAAAACTTGGTTTCCTATAACAACTTATGTTCTAAATAGGTTTACTAAAACGATATATTTATAACAAAAAAAGTTTAGTTTACTGGCAAGTGTGCGATCACCGTTTCATACATTGTTTTAAGGTGAAAAAATTTGATACCGTATATTCAAAACCTCCAGCACTTTTGGTATAAAGTGATGCTTTGCATACTTTTTTACCATATTAATTTATATTTCGTTGCATTTAAACGCTTTGGAAACAGTGTTCGTACTTATATAAATATGTAATAAAAAAAACGCAACAATAACTATAGTAACTTTTATTTTTAATAAATACAATATATTTTTGTCTTGATTTGTAAGAATACAAACGCGTGATATTTCAATTCTTTAATCACGATTTATATACATAAAATAGTACGTGATACATGTTATGTTACAAAAAAAAACGCCGCTGTATTGAACAAAAAATTATTCTCTTACATTTATTTAACGTTAATTCGTAAGAACGTACTTACAAAAAACATAAAATTAAAACTTTAATTAATTAACGTAAAACATTAAAACACAATTAAAGGGAAAATATCGTAGCTTTATAAACAATATTATATATAGATATAGGTCAATATTTAATTATAAAAATATATAATAATACGTAAATTTATAAATTCACTGTTACTTCACCTTAATTGGTATTTTGTAAATAAATTCAGTTTTTTGTTATATAATCCCTAATTATCTAACAGCGATCATACAATTGATTAATATAATCGCAAAGCACTATGTTATTTCTAATACGCCGGTAGTAAAGTGAAGCATGAATGTAACATTGCGGGACTGACGGTTGTCACGGTGTTCCAGTGCAACAGATGTACGGATCGAACGGAGCATCCGCCGGAATGCCAATGGGAATGACAAACCTGAAGAATGCGGGGATAATCGGACCCCTGGGACACCTCGGGGGCGGAATAACGGGGGCCACAACCCTTCCACGGCCGGGAAACTGGCTGCACCCTGCGGGCCTCAGGCACGGGCACAGCGCGGCCCGGGTCCGCCTCTACTGCCAGGCAAAGTGAGGAGTCACGGTTCAGATAGGTAAATACAATTTTGCAAAACAAAAGGTTTCGTAATAAGCAAGATTTGCGTTTTTATACGAAAAAACTAATTGGTAACCGTACACTGAGAGAAATTTGATAGTAAAAATTAGCACGAATTATGAGAATTGAGCATTACGACTGACAAATGATAATTTTTAACACGTTTTGTGCGATTTTTTAACACTTTTTGTGTAATATGTAACATTTTTAACATATTTTATCCAAAATTTTAACACAAAACATGTTAAAATTATTGTTTTTCAGTCGTAATGCTCAATTACCATTATTCATGCTAATTTTTATTACCAAATTTCTCTCAGTGTATAATATTTAAATGACAAGTTTTACCACTTGAAATATCTCTTTCGAATATCTTCTGAATTTATTGTACAAAAAATGGTGAATAATTCGTGGAAAATGTTTTTGAAGGCATTTAGAAAAATTGTAAATGTGATATTTTTTAAGAATAATTAAATTTAGACAATATAATAATGCTTAATTTGTTCAAGTAAAATTTACAAAGAGTCTATTCTATGAATTTTATATATAACTTCCATTACATGTTTATGGAAATGAAAAATTTAATTATATATTATATTCAATTACTTAGAATTTAACTGTTTTTTTGTTTAACAATACAGTTTTCATCATTTTAATTCTTAATTGGAGCTTAATACACAGCCGTATAATGAAATGTAATCCATTTAAATAGTACCACTTAGTTATTTCGATGAATGAAACTATAGAATTAATCATTCTTCGATGAAATTTTTTAACACGTTTCTTATGCAAAACAACAAAATCCAATTTAAATTTTAAACTCTACTTTTTTGAATATTTTGCCTTACGTCAGGATGATTTACCGGTTACTAAATAGGACAGTTTTTTCTACGCCAATAATTTGCATATATGAATAATACAGAGCGATGTTGTTATTATAACCATAAAGTATTTATGTTTAATAAAATTAATTGTATATTTCATTATTAATATACAACGTTAAATAGCTTCATTATGAATAGATTATTATTTATAATATTTACATTGAGAGAAATAAATGACGAAAAATTACTATTTATATCCGTAATTTGGAATCATAAGTGAAAAAGAATAATATTTACAGTTTTTAAAAGGAAAACGTAAGTTCTTTACATCTCGAAAAATACTACTTTATCATAATATATTACTTTTAAAAATAGTAAATATTATATGATTTTTCTTTTGTGATTCAAAATTAAGGAAATAAATTGTAATTTTTCGTCATTTATTTCTCTCAGTGTATGAATTTGGAGTTATTAAAGATATAATGAATATATTTTATTTAGTTACTTATATTTATTTATTACAAAGCATGAAGACATACAAAATTGTTCAAATAAAAATAAATACTAAGTAGACAAATATATTTTGTATAAATCAAACTAAATATTACATAATAATAACGTTGGATGTTTTATGTATTACTCAATGCGCATTTGATTCAGAGAGTGTGTTATGTTTATTTTATTTCTTTTAATTTTAATAATGTAAAATTTTACATTAATTATACATTAATAATTAATCTTAATTATTGGTAAAACATGAATAACGTGTTCAATAAACATAAATTTTATTAAAGATAATATGCTATTATACTTAAATAAATTAATATTACTAAAGTTCAATGAATATTACTATAATTTAATTAATATATACCTCGTATGTATGCTGTCATACTTTCAATATTTCAATATTTTTTGCAGTAAAATATTTTATTAAAATACTGAAATAGTTTCTTAAATTATAATAATTATTATTTTGATGTCACATAGCAGCATTATTTCTATATACTTATAAAATAATAAGATTTGCTTAAGAAACGTGCATAGATGTATAATAAAATCATCTTTATTATATACTATTATATCAAAGTTATAATAATAATTATTACAAACGTTATCTCACCAATTTGAATAGAATTTCCTATTGCTTAAAAATGTGTGTCGCGATTGATTACAATAGCTATTCATAAGCACAACGATTTGAACGTTTAATTACAAAATAACAGCAAATGCAAGAAATGTGAAACCTATAATCAAATTTGAAATATATAAACGGTTACGGTGAATTAACATAAATGAAAGACATTTTAGTAAAGCTAATTTGTTCGAATCGTTGAAACGCTGCAATTTTATTTATAACTCCTTTGAAATATAATTTCATTCATTTTGGCCGGTTTTTTTCATCCTACTATTCGAGAGATTCTAATGAAATCAGCACATATAAACATTCATTGAGCAAGGAAATATATAATGAATAATTCAAGATATAAATAAATGCATTACTTTATACTAATTATTCTCTATGAATAGCGACATCTCCTCCAGCCAGAAAGACGAATGGTTTGTGTAGGTATGTATGACAACTAATAATTTATACGCATATTTATTTAAATTCCAAACATCGATACACAACTTAAATATCCTTAGGGAATACAATATAATCGATTTGCAATTTAACAACTGTATAATATGTCAAACCATTATAATTCATACATTTACTGAAAGTACTTTATTAATTCGTTATTTATTATTAAGGATCGTATTTACAATTTTCAGACTAAAATATTGTACACACTATTATCAAATGAATAATTTTACTGCACGTTACATCTATTTTCTATTTAAATATAAAAATTGTTCTGAAAATTCTAAAATCAATATTTAAGAGTCAAAAATATTTTTAAAATGTACAAATAAATAGAGTTTATACTTTTTATTAATAAATATAAATATTACAAGTAATGATATAATGTTAAACAAGTAACCTCTTTTTCACGTAAATTATATTTATGATTTGACCGAAGACAAACTATTATATGACTAATCTATAAAATAATCTATGTTATCAAGTTATATTACATTATACAATAATTTCGACCTCTTAAAATTACGCTAGTTTAACCCTCTAAAGAGCGAATTTTTCGTATACTATTTTTTGTTCGCGCGTACCACAATAATACATTTGATTTACTCGTCAATTCAACTACACGGTCGATTGAACGTTTCAGCGATATTTGAAATGATACAAAAATAAAAACTTAATTGCAAGTCGAACCGACGATATATAATTGGCGGTTAACTCGGCACGCTAATAAATGCATGTTATTTTACAGAGGCAGAGCCGGACCAAAGTCCGCAGGGTGTGATGGAGCGGTGGTGCCCACACCGCCCGTTCGACAAGGCGATGAATTTCGTTTGTCCGTCACTGAAATCGTCGCGTGTATGAAAAGCATCGAAAACCCAAGCGTGTACCGGTGATAAGCCATCACGCCATTTGCCATGGTCTCGCAGCCCCCAACCACAAAGTCATCCAACGAAACGGAAACTGTTACACGAAGCACGCACAAAGAACGCACGTGCGGTCCGTCTACATACTGACATATATCACTTTCTTCGATGATAACATTCAAGGGGATACTACTCGCTGCTCGACAATTTCAATCGGAGTTCCTTATATACCGCTGCGAAATTTTCTTGTACTTCTTTGTATACATTTACACCTCTATACGCGTGCACATTTTATACACTGTATTTGTAAAAAAGAAAGCGAAGAAGAAAAAGGAAAATGTTTCTCTTCATTTCCGACTGATTACAAAACGAACAAAAAAGCATAGACAAAACAAACTGACACAATCAAAGGTGCTACACACTTGGATACGGTTGAAAAATATGATGGCGAGGGCCGGTTATACGTGTTTATATATAAACGTTTACATGAACTTTATATGCGCGAGAGAGAAACAAAGACAAAGTTCGAAATATTGATTCAAACATTTGTACATACGATTCCTTGTAATTTTGCGTTGGGCTATGATTTTTTCTTTTTATTTTTCTTTTTTTTTCCTCCTCTTGAATTGCAAATTAAAAAACGATAATAAAACAGGGTGTGCTTTTTGCGTTTGACTGTGACTGCTGCAATCGCGTGATCAGGGTGAAAGATGCGCGACGATTTTGGGATCAATTTGTGAATTCGTCGCATAGTTAGATTCCAGTGGAACAAATGTTTTGATGTGCAATTGTTTAAGCCGTAAGCAAATTAACGAACAAAAACGTTTATGCGTCAAGTATGAATTAAAATGGAGAACGGATTATACGCTACGTACACTGCCGAGTGATGTTCTGAATGTACATGTTTCATATTACACGCAATTTCCCAAAAGATATATAAAAACGACAGACATTGACACTCGGATAATAATGCAATTTTCGTTACAGAATGCAAGCACTTTTTTACTATTTTATGAAACTTTTATACTCTTTGTAACATTCTGGGAACGTTTTTTAAAATTATTATCAAAAGGTAGGAAAGAAATAAACGAAAGAATGTAACAAGTTCAGATTTATAAAACTAACTAGATTCCGTCGCATTCGAGTTATTTCTTTTCTCGATCAACGTTCATAATCAGCGCAAACATTTATCTTCAGTTTCTCGTCACACCATCGAAAGTAGGTTGTGCGCAAACATTATTTAATAGTAATGACGTATTATGATCTACTAATGTAGGTAATCTTAGATTAAATAATACATACGTGTATGTTTGTGACATAGTTATTTTGGTATTTTGGAACTGCGCAACTTGGCATAATCGAGAACAATTGAGTCAAATGGGGACAGTTTTTGTTAAAAACGTCATCCTCATGACAAACGAAACAGTTATTTGGTAGACTCGTGAACGATGTTTTATGTAAGCTTCAAATTACTGTGACCAACAAACGTTTGTTCAGAAGCTTAAATTCTGACTTACATTCTCTTTCTTAGAAAGAATCATTGTATTTTCTAAAAGTTTAAGCGACAAGTTTGACACTTAAATATCCATTCAGGTTTTTTATACGACCGAATAAATAATGAAACTTAAGCATTTTGTAAAATTAATTCTAAGAGATTTAAATCTAAGAAATTTAAAAATATTTAAGATTGTAACATATCTTATAATATAGATTTAATTATTATTTTAATTGCATTATAATGAAAATTATGTGAAATTAGTTTGAACTTTTACAATATACATTAATTGTAGCAGAAATGTTTCTGTAAATCAGTTATTATGTTTATGATTTGTATATAAGATTAATATAAATTCACAATAATGTGTACACATTAACTTTCTATAATACACATATAAGTAACTAATTATATATATATATTTATTACGAGAACATTTGTTTAATGTCTAACATTTTAGACAAATAAAACTATTGATATTCCAATGTTTCATTAATTACAATGTTTTGAGATATACACATATCTATTCATACGAAATATATTTCTATATTTTCATAATAACTATATCACAAACATATGTAATGCATACAAGTGTGCATGTACATGGACAAAATAACTGCGAATCTATGAATAAGTGAACCCAGTGAAATGTTTATATTAGAGTAGTTTTTTATTTCTTTACCTAGAACGTTCATAATTCTAATATTTCATTCTGATGTTTGCAGAATATACATAATAAACAGAAATTTGTAGACCATAAGAAATAAATAACATTTCAAAGATCATTTTATTTTGTTACTTAATTTTGCATTCTTTTGTATCAAACGTAATGTACTTTTTTCTTAATAACGTTTCAACCCTTTACAATCAATGTGTTTGTAATATAAGTGTATTTAATTGTAGGCGTTCATCTTCATGCCGTCTCTAATAGGTTACAAGATAAAAACAAAAGAAAATATTAAAAATGGACTATAAAAATATTGTATGAAAATACGGATGTAATGACAAGCATTCATATTAACACTGACACATACAAACCCGAATATACAAATAGGTCTAATGAATCTAAAATTAATTCAACTGTTGTATGATTATAAGCGAGACAACATTGCTGACATAAAATTTGTAACGCTTTTTTATTTTATACTGTATAATCAATTCAAAATATTGACAAATAGTAAAAAGTAAAGTTTATAAAAAAAATGAAACAAGTTTTTTTAAGTAACAAGTACTACATATTTGACACTTTGTATAATGATGTATTTTAGAGTAATATTTTATGTAATTACGATTTGTAATTAACTACAAAAGACTATTCAGTATTATGATAAAAATAATGCAACGTACAAGTGTATTCAATAAAAAAAGAAAAACGTCAGAAAAAGTAAGGTTGAAAATGAATGAGCGTATTTAAATAGCGTTAGAGTATGCTGACCTTTCCTTAGAAAGGTCATGTCATTGAAAATATGGATTGTAAGTATATAGATAAGAATTCTAGGATTGCTTCAGCATTCCTAGGCACACGGAAGCTAGCTCTTAAACTGCCATGAAAGGGAATCATCGAAGCCAAAAATCATCGTGTTTCCCGAAGGATCACGGTTATATAAAGATATTTGGTTATTGAAAGATATGACTTATTAAATTAGGATAAGATTTGGATTGAATTTGTAAGGATCGCTTGTTTATGACCTTGAATAGATTTAAACGTCAAATATGCTTATATATGTTACTTGAATCTTATTATTAATAAATAATATTAAATTAAAAAACAATGGTTTGATACAAATATTTTTTTGTAATACATAATATATGAGATTTTTACATTTTTACATAAATATTTACATAAATATAAATTTTAATTATATAAATATAAAAAATATAAAAATTAATTTTATTACACTGTATTCAATGTAATTCAGTTTTTGTAATATGTTTGAATATATTTTAAAGTTCCCATTTCTAATTATTATTTCAAATATAAATAGTTTCTTTGTATTAATATTACAATTCCACCGAAATCAATTTCTATTTCTATATAAATATATTCTATATCAAGGTATAATTTAAATGGAAGGATTGTAATATATAATAAAGACGAATTAACTAATAATAAACAATACATCTTTCAAGATATTAATAAATCAATTTAGATCATACGCTATTGTAGTTTCAAATAAACAAATTTATTTTTACAAATTACCGTAGTGTATCATGCTATTTCAGTATACTCATTTAGGTTCATGAACATTTTTAGTTTGGTAGAATCATAATGGAAACATGATAAAGTTCATTATTACGTTTAATAATTAAATATATAATTAAAGTATGTATGTTATTGATTTTCTTTCAGTAAAATTAAAAAGCATTGTTTATACAAATAAAAAATAATAAAATGCCGTAATTATTGTATACAGATGAAAATATAAGGTTAAGGATTATTAGTAGGATAATTTAAGAAGAGCAATTGCAAGCGAGTAGGGTTTTTTCGAATTATATACTTGCGTCGTTCATATAGTCAAGGAAATAATTCTGCCCATTAAGTAAGATTAAGCTATTGAAGTTAAACAATTACATAGTTCAAAGTTTTCTGTGTGTTTGTAATAATTTTTAAAACTGAACAAAGTTATAGTAGTATAAATATTTATAACAAATGTAGATTGATTTTTATATTTTAATTTATTGTTTTGTGGAAATTAGCATAATGAAAAATAATGTATTAATAAATTAAGTACTATATATAATATATAATATAATAACTACTAAAGTACTAAAGTGTAAAACAAATCTAGGCACAGTTATTAATGGATGGAAGCTTTTATTAGTACAAAATTACTATATGTATTATTATAGTATTTTATTTTTAAATCAATATTTAATTACTTATTTCCATATTAATAATATTTATATTAATGAAGAAAATCAGTTGTTGAATTCAGTCTAATATAAATATTATTAAATAATTTTATTCACTTAATTCTGTGACAAATAATTAATATGATTTTAAGAATATTCTGTATGTATATTTCCAATACCGTCTAGTAAAAGTAAACAATTTTTCTTATTATTTTCAGTATATATAAACTTATTCTGCACAAATAGAAAAGTACTGAACAATGAAAAAGATAAGTACTCTTCTGAGTATTGTAAAAATGAATCACGTTTCTATACTGAAAGCAACAGAAAAATTGACTGCTTCAACTACTTTTTGAGTAAAAAAAAAAAAAAAAAATCATACATAATTTGTAGAAAAAGTTGGCGATTCCAAATGAGAAATTGTTGAGCGACAATTTAAATGCGGTAAACACTCTTACCTAATTTCTTGTTGTACAATATACTCTATTCTTTCAGTTTAATACTGCAACAAAAGTTTACAGCTAAAATTGTTTACGTATAATTTATTCCAGAAACACATTTTGTACAATACTTTTAAAATTTAAAATATAAATAAATATACATTTTTAAGAATAAAGTGAGTATTTATATTGATTCAAAAATTTATTTACAAAACAAAATAAATAACTTTTATCTAAAAATATTTTATAAACACGTTTATTCGACATTAAAACAACTCCAAATTAATATATACAATCAAAACCTCGCATAATATATTAAATTCAATTAACTTGTTTTTATATAAATTATTCATTAATTTGTATGGATTTACATAAAATATGTTTTTGGTATTATTCTGTAAATTTTAATCACACAAAATAATAAGAAAATTAAATAAAATCATACTATATATATTTTCAGAAATTAAATACATACTTTGAGAAAACCAAGTATAAATCATTACCACTCTCTTTTTTCAGTGTATACTATTCAAAAATACGAATATAATTTTCGTAAAATCAAGAATTTTATAATTATATACATATATATATATATATATTAAAAAGTAAACTTAAAATATAAATTAAATTTTAAATAATTTCAACACATAATTAATTTATTGTATTATTTGGATTACTCAACATAATTAATACGTTTTCTCTCATTAATGACCACTTCATTATAATGTCAAAATATTTGTAATAATAAATAACACAGAACATATTAAACTAATTGACAATTATTTATTTAATTATTAATTAATAAATTACACCAAATTAATTGTATTTAATCAAACACTATGGAATAAACATTCTTTTTCTAAAATAATATTAAATTTGTATTAAATACAAATACTACGAATTTTAAAATTAATAAGAATCAATTTTATTATAATATAACAACATTCTTAATTATGATACTATGACCCTAAATTTTGTAAATCATAATATCCTAAAAGTTTTAACGATATAATATGCTCCGTAAATACAAAGAGAGTAAATATCATAGTACTACGCTAGACCAATTAAACTACAAATATGTGGCAGAGGGAATAAATGAAATATTAAAAGGATATATGAGCAGATTTATTCGAGTATTGTATTAGATAAAGCGTAATGTTATTCTGTGAAAGCTGAAAAAAACTATAATTAATAGCAAGTTAAATAGAATTATTGTTCTGATTATGAACGCGTTGTTAAAACGCGAGACTGATCATAAATTTTAAATATATTAGACATACTTATATACATTATATATATTTCTCGACGCAAATTAAGTATTAGTAAATTTCGTGTAAAATTAGAGAGTTTTAGTAATATAAGGTTAAGCAGAAAGCGATTTTATGGAGGTACATGATACAAGATATACTAAGAAAAGTGGAATCAGACAAATAAAAAACAAAATTTAAGTTATACTTGGGCTTATGAAGCGATGTTATCAGTTTGATTTGAGAACGAATGTATGGTTTGATATTCGAATCATAACACTATAAGGATATTTAAAAGTTAACATTTTTTATTTAAAGAGAACTAATGACCTATGAGGAAATGAATGACATTAATATGTAAAGCGTGAAATATGCACAAAAATACTAATAAATTCATGTACATGCGACACGTATGTAAGATAATGAGTATAACGTGTTAGGCATAATGTGTGTCATAGAGCTGATATTATATTTCGCAAGGAAAGTGTGCAATACGTTTATCACAAATATCGTATATTGTATGTTGAGTGAAATAAACGTATACGTGTTACAAAATATTATACTTTATTAATTATAAATGTAATATACGCACTATATATATATATGTAAAATTTTACATTAAATGTAAGTTGGATAAGGTATAATGTGCGTATATTACATTTACAAAATATGAAAATATATATCTATGACACATGTTGACGTATAATATAATAAAATGAAACGTGGAAATCTCAGCGACGTTAGTGTGACGCAAATATGAAATTCATTTTAAATGTTTGTGGTGTATTTATTCATACATGTTATTGATTCTATTAACATTATAAATCACCATACATTGTGAATATGTTTACTTAATGTTTGACATTCATCACGTACATATAATCATAAACTAGCACGTATTTGTTTGAAAAGTAATTTGTGTATAAACATGTATTGTGTGCGCAGTCGTGGACAAAATTATGTTTTAAATATAAATTTGAAGTATTTAAAGGATATCAACAAAACACATACATGGGAGTGAAACAGACAATAATTTTGGTTGATATATTTTGATAAATTTAGAAAAAGACAATTTTGAAAATTTTACAATTTTTACCCTAAAAATTTTTGACACATAATAATGCATGATACATTTTTTCATAGAAGTACAATGAGTAAAATAGCTATGCATCTCAATATCACATATATCCCACACGCGACACCGAGTATTCTTGAACATGATTACACATTATTAAAAGATTTTTAAAAATAATCGACATATTTTTAAAATTTATAGATGCTTGAATGTTTTGTATAGAAAATTAATATGCGTACTAAGATTTTTATTCATCTTACAGTTTCATTTAAATACAATTATTCAGAATAGTATTTAGAATTATAATTATATACAAAAAATATGAAATTTTGTATTGTAAAAGTAAAATATAAATTTGCATGGAATTTAAATTTAAAATGATATATTGCATAAATTATTATTAATTATCATTTGTATATACAACAAAATATTTTTAAATCCGATACCAATTGAGTTGTTTGCATTGCAGCTCATAATTTAAAATCATAAAACTGTAAGCTAAAAAATTGATAAATTGATTATGTAAATACAATAAGTATTTGTTTATAAGTAAATTAAACACCAATAAAAGTCTTGTATTATATTACAATAGCATACTGATTTTAATTAAATAAATGGGTTCTGTTTAAAATATTAAACTTATTTCATATAAAAATGCATTATGAGTAATAAAGAATTAAAAATAAATATAGGAATAATCCAACTATTTCTGCAAACGTAGTAATTTGAAAATTAAATTCCATACATTACAAATTTTTATTGAAAATAGAAACATATCTTCAGACACATTCACAAATTATACAAATACGCATAATTATTTAATACTATATAATTAATCAATTCAACGTGTGTTTGATATTTTCATTGCAACTATGTATGAATCATGCAACATATACAACTGCTATTTTGTATTCGTCTTACATTGCGTAATAATAATTTAGTAAAATGTGCATGATCTTATATACATGTTTATATATACCCAACTTTTATACAACCGTTTTGTTAAATGTTTATATAAAATCACTGTACATTGATCGTAGACAAAATTTTCTAACATTAAAATACAAAATATTTTTTACATATATTACTAATCATTTGGAAAAAATATAACTGTGAAATATTTGAATTACAGACGTGATATTTCACATTGAAATATCTATAATAAAAATGTACTATTTGATTGAGTGAACATTGTAAAAAAAAACTAAATCTTCGTAAAGATCGATCAACGTATATAATTGTCTGTCAATAAATTTTGCTTAAGTTTGTTTCGTACAATCTTCATTCAAACAAAAATTACATACCACTTATCATGTAAAATAACATTAATTAATGTAATTAGTAAAATCTTAAATCTTAACATGTATAAAAATCATTTTGCAATTTTGCAAGTTGTAGTCAGTATAACATTGAAATATATTTAATAAAAAAAAAACAATCGTGTTTGACGAAATAGGGAGAAACATAGATTTGAGATTTGATAACAAAGTATTTGAGCAAGATATTAATTTATTCATTTATTATTGGGAAATTATAATTACAAATTATCAAATCGACTCAAATCTCATGATATCACATTGCATTCAAAATATTCCGTCAAACACTTTCCGTCAAACAATTTTCTCGTTAGATCATTTCTTAAATATTACAGATTACACTAATTGTACTCGAAATACTCTGCATTTAACGGAAATTAAATATGAGCTTTGTCGAAACCTACTATGCCAGTCAAAACAATCACACTAAGTTGATTAAATGATAAAATTAAATGCATTTATTAATAATAAGAACACGAAAGAACAAAAGATTAAAAAGCTCGAATTTAATCGCAATACTATCGAGAATAATAACGACTGCACAAAGCTATATAACTAAGCTAAGTACCGAAAAGCGATACTATATAATTTTTCATACAATTTTTACTTTAAATGTCACCGCAACACGTGTGATTGTAATTTTGTAATTCAGTCTATCAAGTTAGTACAATATAAATAAAGGCAAATGTATCAATTTTCACGAGCATCCGACTTATTTAAAGCGCGTGCATGGGACACATCGCTGCTAGCAAATATTGTAATGTATACTCTAGTTTGTATATCTTTAGTGGTCTGCGAACAGAAGCGTGCGAGGAATGATGATTCAGTGGAGTTACGAAATTACAAGAATTACACAATAATAGTCAAACTTGTACCAAAGATGAATCGATTGGATCGAAAAAGAAGAAAATGTACGCGCAACCGACACTGAGTATTTGTTCAAAAACGAAACAACGATATTGATTTATGATTTTGTATCTCGATTAGTCGAACGGTTTTGCTAATAACGCGCTTTTCCAACTTTCAGATCATAGAAAGCTTAATCATACATGCACGTGCAATCATACCGAAAGTTACAATTTCCATTCGTTTGCAGTTTCTTATGATTTTCAGTTAATGAAAATTATCGAAGGGCACTAATTTTGCTAATCACTTTGTAATGCATTTTTGAAGCGTTGAAATGAAAAAGGAACCTATTCGTATTGTATAAAATATCCCACGGTTTTATGTTTCGCCATAACGATGCCTGTTCATCTCAGCATATCATTTCTAATGTTATTCGTAGTGGTACGGAATAAAAGTTTGATCATGTGCAACTGAAAATTTATATAACCATGGTAAATGAAAAGTCGTCGTGGTTTAAGCGCACGACTATTGAGTATTTGGCATTTTTTAGAAACGCGTTACTGGACGCTGAGTTGCATATTTTCAGGCGCGCTTTCATAAACACAGCCATCGTCATTGAAGGAATTTTGAAGCTCATTCAAAGTACCCGAATAAGTCTTAGATTGAATCTACCTTTGTGTGCGCGAAAGGAGTGCGAGGATTAATGAAAACTAAGTGTCAGGAACGTTGACTATTATGACGTGCGACACTGAATAATTAATAAATATCAGTATCAATCTTACATATAAGAGTGGTTGCAACTGGATTACGAGCAAGACAAAATGATACACGAAATATGTACTGTAATCTTTTAGAGAGAAAGTTAGAAAAATACCTAATCTTGTATGATTTGATTTCATTGATGATTTGTCCATGTGTGTTTGTTACTATAACATGTTTCTTTAGTAAAAAAATATATATTAAAAAAGTAAACGTTTCAGTGTAATTGATTTAAAAATTCCTGTTAATGGTCGTATTTCACAATCATATTTATTTAGATAATACGTCCGTTCTAATGATACCACGATCGTCTGTTAAGTATAATTAACCCGGTAAAATTATTGTAGTTGTTGTCGCAAATATGCTATTCTAAATAATCTACATTTTTAACGTTATTTAATCAATGTTCGTTTCGCGCTGTTATACGAATGTACGAAGAAAAATTATAATATGTATATATAAATATTAAAATTTTAATCCCTAATTAATTAGAAATCAATTTATTTTAAGTTCATTTTACGATTAAGGTTTTAAATGATTCTTTAATCATATTGCTCCAAATATCTGAGTTAATAAATTTCACTAATATATTATAAATACATACATTTTTTTTGGTATTTTGTAATATTATTATTATATAAATACTTTAATTTAATAAAATATTTAATAAAAGTATATATAATATAATCAAAATAATAATTATATTTAATAGAAGTATTACAACATAAGAATAAGAATGTTATATATACTAATTCTTATATATATACTAAATTAATTTGTTACGTAATATTTTATTTGTAATAAAATAGTATTTAATTAAATATTATAAGATTTCTAATAATTATCACTATCAAAGGTTGTATGTATAAATATAACGAATCATTTAGAGACCTTAGTCATAAAAACAAACTTGAATGAATTGGACGCACTCAACTGCATGAAGGAAATCATCATTTTCATAATAACACTGAAAGTAAGTTAACTATTTATTTTATAATACGAAAACAATACTTGCTATATTCTTGCTATATTCAATCTTGAAGAATAAACTGTTTATAAGACTGTTAACAATTATAGATTGTGATATAGACTTTAACATGGAATACAATTAAATCAGATATAATTAGTTATAATATTACACTGATCATAAAAACATATAAAAATAAGATATTAGCATATATATTTAAAATATATGACTAATGTAAACAATAAAAAGTATAGTAT
>JABFQC010001887.1:0-17674 GCA_022817085.1 Psilanteris sp. ZL-2020
TTTTTTTCTCCCTGTACTTGAATCTGAAGATTTGATTAGATGCTTATTATTGTTTGAAGAAATTTAATTTTTAACAAAAATATTCAATGTCAGTGTCAATTTGAAAACATAAAAATGATTGAATTATGAATAATTATTTAATAAATGATAACGAGATTAAGAGGATGAATAATCTACAATCTATAAAATAGCTGGATGTAATAATTTCAAGAAAAGTGAGTTTACTGTTATTAAAAATTATTGAATTTCAACTTAATGAATAATATCGACTCATTAAATTAATTGTTATAACTTTTACCCTTTGAACACTATCAAAGAATATCTTAATTAATTAAGTTATATAATATAATTCTATTGTTTAAACAATTAATCAATTATTACTTTTAATTATAAGAAATTAATATATACGTCAAACACTGATTTAATAATTCCTTTACAGGATTGCAATATGATACAGTATGGCTAGCATATATAATTTTTCTTTTTTTCTTTTGAATGATATACTATATATTTAAATACATTTAAAGTTTGAATTACTTTGTTTTAAGTAGTTATATATCAATTATATATATTTCCTTAGTATGCGAATAATATATTATACTTTCTTTTCGACATACATGTAACAGTACCAGTTAAATACTGTCGTTTTCCATGTATTAATTCACATATATAAGCCAAATACTCCAATTAATTAAAATTTTGTTGAAGAATCATAATGAGCTGAATAAATTGCATTTTTACAATTTCATTCATTATCAGTACAATTAATAAACTGAAATTTACATTATTAATTTCATGGTCCATAATTAAGTTTTAATTTACAGAACATTTTTGATGAGATAAAGTGATTGACAAAAATTGGGCTTTAATTATTATAGCAAGGTATTTCAGCTTTTTCTTGTATGACACAAAATAATGATAACTGTAATTATGATAATTGTAATTGAATCGTAAGTAAATATGAAGCTGAAATATTAAATGTAAAAACATGTATATAACAAACATTTTTTAATTAGTTCAAATGAATAAGTAAACTAATTAATATATTCATTAATAGATGAACTTTTATTAAAATTTAAAGTTATCTCATACCGCAATATAGTAATTTGTAATTTTATGTATTCTTAAATTTTAATTATCAGATTATTTTATTTCACTTGTTATTATTTACCAAAGAAAATATTCTTATCGTTTTGATGTTTTTGAAGTAAAAATTTGTAATAAAAACAACGAAATTATTGTATTTATTATTTATACAGGAACATATTTAACAATTAATTTTCTATCGACATTAAAATATTGCAAACTTAAATTACACTGCATGATAAACACTACAAATATTGAAAACATAGACGTTCATTATTTAATTAAACATTAAATCTTAAATCTTTGGATAAATTTATTTGATTGACTAATAATTGTACATTACCGATCAATTATACATTTTCTTATATTACAAAAAAACTTTAACTACTTCATTGTAACTTTATGTATCTCGAATTATATATATATACAATTATCTACTTATGTAATTCGTTTCAACTTACAAATTATCAAGTTATTATTAAATTTATGCGAATAAATTAAATAATAAGAAATTAATCTGCGTGTTTGTATTAACCACGCCCAGAATATTGACTTGTTCTCTTTGATCCGAAGAAAAATTTTCCAAAACCAATAATTCGACATGGAGATATTAACAGCGCATCGTACCTGCTTTCGCGGAATCTTACGTAGATCCAGTTATTATTATAATTGAATACACTTTTTTGCAATAATGCTGTAAGAAAACTGTCAGAATTCCTCTTTCACGCTAGACAAATTCAAAACACAAACAATAAAACTGCGTGACCTTTTATTAAAGAATCATATTTATAACAAAGAATTGTTTACAACGAATTTAGAGGTCAGTTTTATTGTTAGTTTAATTTCATTTTCAAAAAGAAATAATTATTAAATTAAGAACTATATTTAGATCAGAATTTAACAATTGCAACGAATTTGCAAAATAAATATTTTATTTATATTATTTATTGCATTGAAGTTATTTAGAAAATTCAATGTTATTCTCGCATTAACGTAATTTTCATTTTACAAAGTATTTTTAAAGCCCGAATTGTATGCCTTGAACTATAATATTCTACTAGTAATACTTAAAAAGGTAGGATATTATCGATACTAATCCTAGTTATTTAGTTGTAGAATAAGTAATTATAATTAGTGCGAGTCTGCGAGTACGTTATGAAATGTTAGGAATGAGAATTTCTCTTGTTATTATCAGTGTATATCATAAAAAGGAAATACACGTGTCTGGTGGAAGAAAAGTGTACGCATTTCAAGGAAAAATTCCTTATAAATTTGTTTTAATTTACCTTACATAACGCAGTGCCATTCGTACTCATTTTGCACGTTTAATTTCAGTTAAGTAAACAAATAGTATTTCAAATATTAAAAACGTTACGAATCAATAAAATACGATTGTTATTATTCACGTCACATTAAATTCGCCAAATTACAATTTTCATTACAATATATATATATATATTTTTTTCAAAATAATTAAAAAAATAAAAAAAAATAATAATGAAGCAGCCGCGTGTGATCGGTAAAACAGAAAAAAAAGAAAACCAGGTCCCACCGAGATTTGAACTCGGATCGCTGGATTCAAAGTCCAGAGTGCTAACCATTACACCATGGGACCGTGTACTCTCGGCGTGAAAAAAAAAGAAGAGCTACGGACGACTATTTAACATGCAATGCGCGACGTCACGCGTTCATTTAACCGTCCAAAACACGCGTTTCGAGATCCAATTGTTGCGTGTGATATATATAACAGTTGTTAACATCGCTTATAACGCAAGAAATCGTATACGTAATAATAAATGAAACACTGAAATACCGACGGATACGGGCGCGAATAACGTAAACAAACGATTTTAATTACGCCGGTATTTACGTTTGAAATTCTTGGAAATTCTTGTATTATTATGAAATAAAAACGGTCGAATATTGTTGGCTTAGTCGTGTGCTGTATTATTTAACCGCGGATGCTTTTTTTTTCGTATTACTTGAGCATTCCGTTGCGCGCAGAAGTTAAAAAAATGATTAAAACGATCCCGACAAAAAAATGACGTTAGCAGCATAACTGACGTATGTGGCTGTAACCAATTTATTCGTAACAGATAACAATTCAGCTTTTTAGTCCCGAATCCCTGTAATTTCCTCCGGTACTCCTGCTACTTCAAATTTTGACCGTCAGTTTGCATCTGACTCGTATATAATTAAATGTATTGAAATTTATTTATTGATTTGGAGATAAATTATAATAAGATTTGCATTCCACAATCTATATATATTTATATTTGTGAACAATAATAAAGTACAATAAACTGTACAAAAATGTGAAATTAATTTAGTTAAAAATTGATTATCAAAAATATAAATTCAGTACTATAATATATATAAATAATTATAAATTTCGGGAAAAATAATTTGTACGTATATTTCTTGGAATTAATAACGTTTATTGTTATTGTTTAATACGGGAAAGCAAGTTTTTCAAATAAAGAACGGTTTATTTATATTTTAGTTTGCCATTTGTTTACATGGATTTTATACATAAAAAAAGATGCGTTAGTATTACTTGGGTTGGCCTCGAAATATACTGGAAGGATCAAATAATGGGATTGTTGTACATTTTATGTTTCGATTGCGGCTGACAGTGCCCGTTCGCTAGCTTTTGCTTGTCGGACAGCACAATGAGGCCAATTACTTTAATTGTAGCTCGGCCCGATGGATGCGAAAGCTCCCAGACAACCTAAGATCAGCCGGAAGTCGGCGCAAGCGGTGCAAAACGATTATCTATTTTTCCAAATGCATAGAACATGTCGTCCATCCACTAATTTTGTGCTCCATTTATTATAAACGCCTAATTCTGGTTCGAACCATTATGACGCTTCTCACGGTAGTTTTGTTTTTTTTTTTTTTTTTTTTTTTACAAAATAAATTTACGTTTCACGAAAAAATGTATTTTTTTGTATAAAAGTAAGAATAAAATAATAATAATAATACAAACTTCTATATATAAATTTAAATGTATTGTTTTCAAAAAATGGTATTAAAAATGTCATTAGAGATGTTATACATTACATACACAAATTAATATCCACTTACATAATTTAAAAAAAATAATATATTTAAATTTATACAAAAATAACAAATTAATAATACCGAATTACCAGTAACATATTTAATATGATCGATTTGATTAAAAAAAAAAATTTTCCTTCGAGCCGGATTTGAACCAGCGACCTATGGATTTCTCTCGCAATCAATTCCAACTACAGTCCACCGCTCTACCAACTGAGCTATCGAAGGCTTGACGTCTTGGTCTGAATATACGCATGAAGTATACCCGGCGATGTGTTGTACACTTCGGTACTCGTTTACTCGTGTTTACAGGATATTAAACAAACGGATACATTGTGCGTTTTCTTAATTATTTTGCGTGTTGTTCTTAATACTTGACTCGTACGAATAATTATAAAAATTGTACATAAAAGTCAAGCGAAGTAAACGGAATTGTTTAATTCAATCGATTAATATTCAGTATTGAACATATAATTACTCCAAAAATTGTATCAGTAATATCATTTTAATTATATAAACATAAACAATTTCCGTTGGATAAATGAAATTTAACCGCATTTTCAATTTATATTTTTTTTATAATTCGATCTTTAATGCAAACTTTATCAAATTATTATGTCACACTGCAATCATTGTGTCTCGTATGTTACAGCAAAAATGATTACAGCTTTTTACGGCATTATGTACGCCCCTGGTTTAGGGAGCAAGCGATTTGTCATCGTTTCATATGAACGTATTAGTTACGTCATAGTTTTGTTTTATGATAAATTTAAAATATTAATAATTTGATATAAAAAGTGCTTCATTTATTATAACACTTAATTTTATAATTATGTTGAACGTAATATTTTGTTTCGTCATAAATATTAACTTTGTTTAGATTTATTTTAAAATGTTTTGTTGTTATTATTATTATACCTTTTAAATGTAACCGCGTCATCCATAGTGATGCGATTATGCTACTTATTACTACTGCTACTATGTTAATCATTATGTTGGAATAATAAATGATATATTATCGTATATGAATACAAAAAAAAACATGATATAAAACTGTTAAACGTTGGTATGTAGTGATTACGATTTAACGCAATATTTCTGCTTTGAGTATTTTAAATTAATGTATAATTATTTTGATTCGTAGTTTATCTGAAATTTCAGAATCAAGTATCTCGAAAAAATTAATTTTAAAAAATATTTCCAAACGTCGTTTTGTATATTATTTTACCGAATATTATAATAATCAGTCTTAATTTAATAAAAAAAAGAGCATTTCAAAAAGAGCAATTGAATTTTATACAATGAAAAAGGATAATCAATATGCCGAATATATAAAACAAAAATGAGTTATAAAAATTAGTATTATTAAAATATTAGTATTATTAAAATACCACAATTAAAGTATTGTTTAAACACATTTATTGCAGGAAAATTACGATTCAAAATATTTATGTTCAGAGTGGGAAAGGAATACATTTTGGAGGTCAAATTATTAACATAGTAAACAAACCAACGTCTTCTTTGTTCTTATACAATATCGCAATGTATTCAAAATTTTCATATAATGTATATATATATATATACAATTAAAATATTCCCTATCTATTGCATTATCAATTACACACGTTATCCTAAACAATTTCCCATTAAAACAAACCCCCCCAACACCCGGTGAAAATCCAATTACCAGAACAATCGGTCGCAAACGTCAATGCATCATTAAATTAAACGCCATCATTACACACATCCTCCCTCACGATCGACGTACAATTATTATTTATACAGAAATCTCGCAAATCCGGAGGTCTCCGTTTAACAACAACCGCCAGCTTCGTCGAAAAATCGACCTGTTCGGAAACGTCTCGATTTGGCCGGTTTCGTCGTTACACCGAACGCCCGGCAAACTTATAATTGAATTCATTTCTGGCGACGAAATATATTCAGCCAAGATTGGCTCAATAATTCATTATAATGACTATTAATCAGCGTAAACTTGGTCGTATACAGGAAGTTGTTGCCGATTATCATACAGACGGAATACTAATTACCATGCCAGGCCCATATAAAGGCGCCGAGGCGAGCGTGGCGCTGGCGGCGGCTTCTGACGGCTCGGCCCGCACTTTCTTTTACGCCGACGTAATCAGATCCCCGATCGCGATAATTAGCGCATAATGCCGAAGATACACAGTTTTATTACGCGCATTCGTACGCGCCGTTCCACGGCGCTGCCCGATATCGTTGGCTCTGCGACACGAACGCGCATTGTTTGCGTCATTACCTGCGTCATCGTCGATCAGCTTAAGCAGTACCACGCGCTCGTCGTCGGTCGCGCTCGCTACCCCCTCCCCGCCGCTGTCGTCCGTCGCGCCGCGCTTATCGCTAGGCCGTCGCTTGCTCCCTCTCAATACCGTAAAACTCTAATGAGAATCGTTAAAACATGCATGTATCGACGATTGCCGCCTTTGACGCTCGCTGTCCGTCTCTTAAGCTTCGGGATCAATGACGATTTATGCATCCATTTTTCATTGCGCGTCGGCCTCTCCTCACCTGCGCTTCGTTAATTTCGTGAAACTTCGTCACTCGGCAAATAAGGAGGAGACGCGCGCGTAATAAACGTTCGCCGGCTAATTGATTTTACGACGTCGCCGAGTGTGCGTTTTGTGCATTTTATTGACGTTTGCGCTGTTTAATATTCATCAATTTGTACAATACCAACGGTCAAGTGTATAAATATTGTGCCGCCGGCCGGGTGCAATTATCAGAACGAAACGAACGCTGTTTAGCTTCGCCGATGCCAATTACGGATTAATTAAAACAAATATTGTGATTGAATGACGCGGTTTCGTAACGAGCGAAGTCTGGGAATGAAACAATCGCGAAGATTGTTGGATTGTTTAAGGGAAGTAGGTTAAGCGGTACATCGATTTTATAGACGAAAAACAATCGTTTGTAGTAAATAATCATAATAATAACGTTATTCGGTTACATGTCGGTGCTTTTTGTTTTGATTTTGGCGAGAAGTTGAGTTTTAAATAAATTCAAAAGTATGCGGGTATTGATGTTGGAATGTGATTCTGTTAAATAAAAATACAATAATAGTGGCTTCTTGACCTTCTCTTTCAAAATGTAAATAGAATATTATTTGTACAAGCGTGACCTCTAATGGATTATTATTCAACAATTTATTATTGTGTTTAATACGAATAATTGATATGTAATCTGTATAAACTAAGAATATGATCTTATTGCGATAGGAACAATTAGAATATAACTAAAACCGTAATATATATGATTTAACAATTTTGTACAATTTTGACCATTTGATATAGTAACCTATTTTATATATTATATCTACATATAATATATTTTACTATCTACATTTTTTATGTGTAGATATATGTATAGTTAATTGTTTGTATTCTTTAATTTCAGTTTTACAATCTTTAGTTTAATTTCCAGAAGTTGCTTGCAACTTATACATCTTTATACACTGAGAACAATAAAATATGAAAGATTACTGTTTATAATACTAATTCGGGGCCAGATGATACAAATCGTCAAAATTTACTGTTTTTAACAGTAATGTATTATTATAATTCAGTAATTATCTATGTAAATTTTCATGCTTTATTTTTCTCAGTGTAATCATGATATTTTTAACAAAAGTTCTTTTCACTTTTTTAATTATAAAATAAAATATATAATTAAGAATGTATAATTTTCTATACTATGGAAATAGAAGCCAGTAATGGGGTCCAGTATATGGAAACTGTACGTTCAAAGGAAGTCGTAGACTGGAATGCAAGTTGTTGCACAACGGCAGGTGGCCTTAATCAGGCAAATATATGTATATATTTAATAAAAATAAGTATTTAAAGTTTGTATCCAATTCTCCTTTAGATATAATTATTGTGTACTATTTCTACATTTAACGAACAAACACATTTTTATTAGTTGAATGACAATTTCAAAATCACCTATTTTGGTAGAATTTTCTTAGAATAAATGTTTCTGAGGTAAAATAGCAACCTTAATATAAAATAATAGAAAAATAGAATAATGTTATACCGGCTGACTGTTAGTAGAACTGAGATATTTTGGAGCATTCAATTTTTCTACTTTACCGACAGAGATTGTTTTTAGATTATAAATAAGCATTTAGAAAATTGTATGTGTGATATTATTATTTTCAAAACGTATTATTTTGGATAAAAATATTATAAACTTATTTAAATAAAAAAATTATATTCTTAACTTTAATTATGAATTATAAAAATTTACCGAGTATGATTTGTTAATTTTATAAAATATGTAATGCAATTTCTTTCTTGATAGATCTTTATTTTGTAGTTCAATTTTATAATTGCCATGAGTCATTTATGTACACATATATATCACTTATAATCAATCATTTTCCAACGGAGTGAAACTTTGAACATACAAAGATAAACTAAAATTGAAGACGGCAAAAACAATGATTTAATTTACATACATAAAGTATTAAATAATAAATGTTATTTATATAAATATAATCATATATATTGAAAACATTAACTCGTGATGCACAAGTTTTAATTATTTAAATTGTTTTTGTATTATATTCATATATATACCGTAATATTTGTAATACAAAAATTCGTCATCTAAAACAAAATGCTTATGAAATAATTTAAATTTATTACAACAATGTATAACATTATTAACAGTTCACGTAAATTGGTTCAAATTAGCTCTATAGTGAAAAGGAATTAGAAATTCAGTCAAACAAGAAACTATAGTTGGTTTAAAGTTTACGGAACATCAAATTCTAATCAGGTCACATCACCCGCAAGCATCGGATTTAGTCAAAGTTTAACAACAGACAGTTTGATCGTTTCGTAATTATATTTTCTGTTAGTGCGTTTAAGCATGTTTACCTATTTTATTACTTTACAATTAAATGACTGATCGTTTTAACGCTTCGTCGTTATTTTTACTTTCATTTTAAAAAATTATCAATTGGGATTAAAATATTTTAACTGAAATGCTAGGTTATGTATTAAATAACTATAATAATAATACAATGAAAACAATGCAAGTTTGAATCAATAGAAATTGACGAAACATAACAATAAAATAACCAAGGTTAAAATAACAAAACAATTAATATATGTATTCAATCTTCTTATTTCATTCTTTCTTTACAGTAGTATTTATTTACATCATCAAGGGTAAAGTACAAAATAAAACTGTTGACTAATATTTTCTTAGAAGTTAAAATTGCAGTGAAATACGTTACAATATTGATATTATTCATAACCTCATACACACATTCCATCACTTTATTTTACATTTTATTATATTTATATTATTTTTTATTGTTGAATAATATTGATTGATTTGTGTACTTAAATAATTATGTTTATCATTGTTTGGAAATGGAAAAGAGACGTTAGAACAACGATCGAAATAAAAAATATAATTCCAAGAGAAATAAAATCACGAATAAATGTTTAGAAAACGATACAGTTGTCACAGTCGAGTGATAATGACGTAGTCCACAGGATACCACGAGAGAGGAACGCGTTTATCGGTATATCGTATTGTTGGATATGTCATCTATGGAGCATTAATGTCGTCAAAGAGCACTCTTGCCGGGTCCGCAACCAGTTATTAAAACGCGTTGATACCATCGTTCTGGTCACCATCGACGTATAATCAAGGCATGAACTTAAAAAGAAATTATCAAAAATAATAACCGTATTACTATAGAAACGTGCGCGTATCTTTTGTTGCCATCTGTTTCATGGTAGACGTTTTCGTATAAAAATTTACGGACCATGAAATTTAAGATTAAACAGCGTCAAACCTTATATCGAGCATTTGGATAAAACACAACGCAACGCAGATTTAAGATATTTAATCAACAATTTGTTATAATTAGCTACGCATTTTGGGGATTAAGTGTTTGAAATGAAACGACACACGAATCGGTTTGAATCACAGAAGAGTACACGGACGCCGAATGAAAGCGATAAAATTCGTTTAATGGATAATAATCTGAATCATAAATTCTTTTTAATATTATAATTAATCGAACATAACCATGCGAATAAATAGTTGAGCGAATTGTATTTGCTTTTTATTTATTTTATTTATGTAAACATGAGTCGAGGTCATTTGACCTTTGTCGTTTTTATTTTGAATTCCCACATATTTGTGAGAAAGTATTTGTTTATTTTAATATGAAGTGAAATAATGAAATTTATTTATGTCCATTGTATACAAAAATGGCATATTTTTGTCAATTATAGTGACGGTCGAACTGCAGATATGTGCCGGAAAGGTAGCAAGCGGGAGAAAGCGCTGGATGTGGGACGAACGTAGAGGACGAACCTAAACAACTCCCGCCTTTATTATCCCCACTAGCGCACGCCATGTTTTCAATATTACTCTGAAAGGCGTGCATGGTGGGGAATTGATAATGGTAGAGGCTTCCGGACTTTAAACAAAAGACAAAAAAAAGGTGCTTGATCATGATATTTTCAATGTTATTTTTTCTATTCACATTCTGATCCGATCAAGATTAACATATTTGTCGAATTCGGTTGAAAATTAGACGACGGGAACATGCATTTAAACATTCTTCTTGTTGAAATACTTATATTTTTATGGGATTTGATGCAAGAGCCGGTAGCATTTTCATTATTGGTTTGACATATTTAGTATTTTATATGTCAAACTTAAAGTCAATATTTTGTATTATTTATGTTATAAAGTGTTAAATATATTCGGAGAATCGGCGGTTATTGTTGATACTTGCACACGCTGAGATAATTGGTGTGAATATAGAGTATGCGATGCGGGTAGTAGAATTTTCGTTTGACATATTTTGCGTAAAATCCTTGTTTATATTAAATTCAAACAAATTCTAATATTTACGTTATGACCTTACTTTGTATTATGAAATAACTTTATTTTTCTTTGAACACAAACAATGGAATTAAATTTTGTATATATTATTAAAAAATTAATAAAAGTAATTATATATAATGCAGTTTAATTTCTATAATTAATATATACATTGTGATATTATGTTAGTAGTTTATTGATAATTTATAGGTAAATAATTTATTGTTGGTGTAAGGATATGAAAGTTTATAAAAATAATAATGAAATAAATTAAGAGGAATGAATTGGTTGAGTGTGAACAAATTGCAATGCCAAAATCCATATCTGGATGTATGATTATGAATAATATTTATATATATAACAAGTTTAAATTACGAAATGGTTTCTTACTATAATATATTAACTCAAACTATGTAGTAGTTGATAATTGCTATGTAATAAAAATAACATTTTGGAATAAAAAATAAGATTCAATTTGTAAATTATATGAAACTCGGGAATTTACAAAGGATAATATGGATTTTGTGTTTTAATTTCTTTTACTGTAAATATATAAATATTGAATTGAAAGTGTTTTACGAGTATACTTTGATTTGTTGATATGATTATCGCCATATGTAATTTATTGCATGATATATTGTCATGTAATTAAATTCAATATATATACATATAATTGGTTAATTATAAAAATTGAATTTATTAACTTTTAATATAATCAAATATTACTTTACCGTTTGTATAAACATTTCTAATGTTTATATTTGTTTGTGTAACAAATTGAGACAAACATTATGACTTATTTTTTAAATAGATGATATTTAAGAATTTAAGTATGTATATTCATGTTTCATATTATGCTATCGATTGTGTGCATACATTGTATAATCGGTTATGCTATATAAATTACCTGTCAGTATGCTTTAAGAATATTATTAATTTTATATTTCAAAGGATATTGTAATTACAAATGAAACTATATATGAACAGAATCATAATGCATATTATTTGAAGTGTATGTTTTTTGTGTATATATATACAAATAATTGTTTACATATATATATTGTTGGTTTGGTATATGAAAATATGAAAATTTGATTACCCTTATTTTTATGATCATATTTAATATTCTATAGTCATAAGTATAAATATTATACTTATATTAAGTTAAAGAATAATAATTAATACCTTGTCTATGAAATAATAAATGAAACAAAACACAAAATGCTCGATTGTCCAATAAATTATCAAACAACAAATTTACTATATATATTAGTTGTATTATAATCGATAAGAAATCAGAGATCAGTAGTATCGTTTACATATATACTACATACAAAATGATAAAATATGCAATACAATATATTGCATACAAATACTTAGAAATTTGTTGTTTACATTATATTATTATGTTTTATTATTTCCTTCACGAAGATACATTTTTGGAATCGTCTTTGAATATGTTAAACAGTAACAATAAACATTAAAATCTAAAGGTCAAATATCTTCAATATTTCATGCATCGAATGTAACGTACACAAAAAACCGTTTTTTATTGCATTGTTTATATTTTTTATTACGATCGCGAAAGTGCACACACATCCTATAATCCAGCTTAATAATCGTACATTTCTCCGTGCATATGCATATATATACACATATATAAAAATGAAGTTTCCTGAAATGAAGTTTTAATTATTTTAAATTGCGATATTCTTTGATATACATTAATGTCGTCGAGCGAAATAAATTTTCGATCAAATTGTGGATTATTTTACGTGCATTATTAAATTCGAATATGCTTTTCATATAAAAATCGCTCGCTGGCAGTTTTTCTTGTGGATATGTTATATTATGTTACATCGCCATAAAATATTTCAGGCTACCGCGACTAAATTATGTAGGTTCGTCCTGCAACGTATTGCATGCACGCCTCGCTGCTTCTCCATGACACGAGCCTCGAGTTCGTTATTGAAATAGAAGCAGGTTGTTACGCGAAATAATGACACAGGTGTCTGGAGGCTGACCTGAAAAAATAAATCGACGATTGGATTAATCTTTAGTAGATTAGTAGTTGGATAGTTTAATATGATTTATTACGATATACCTATAGTCTGTTATAAAGCGAAGAGGAAACAAATACGGGACTTACAATTCAAACTTTGTTGTGCGTTTGTGCATCAGCGGCTCCAATCCGTCACTTCGTAACCAAGCATTTCTTCGAACCAGAAAGTTTTGTATACACAAAAAGTTGTATGAAAAAAAAAACAAAAAAAAACAGCTCTTTAACTCATATTTCTATAATAAACAATCGTGTTTATCATCTGACATTCTGTTTAAAAGGTTATGTAAACAGAAGCACATAAGTAATTAAATTTTTCGCGTTTATTGTCAATCGTCATTGTTTGTTTACAACGAATTCATAACAGGGTCATGCAAATAAAATTAACCATAATGTCCTTCTGAAAGTTGAACATATCAACAAAAACAAACGGCGTACCGGTCTCCTCTTTGTTTATTGAAACGCGATGCGGGATGTTTCGGCGCGGAAGGTCGCGACGTTTGTTTATATGCGTTACGGCGAAACGTACCCGGCGCCGAACAAAAACAAAACTTCGCCGCATTGTTATTCAGTAGCGCATTTTGCGACCAATTCGTACTCCGGGTCATTTAAATTACGGTTAATCACGAATCGATATTAATCAACGCATTTCTTGCGCAAGTAAGTGAGCAATTACGGCCCTTTATTCAGGCCATAAATCCTTAGCAGCCGGGTGCAAAAAGTTCTCACCTTTCTTCCTGGCGATATGACTGCATGCTTATAACGCACGAGATTGCGAGGGAAAATCTTGCGCGGCGATAGCGCAAGCCGCGCGCAATCACGGTGTTCCTCTTTTCGACGAGCTGCTTAAGTCATTAAGAACTATCGAATGCGACGATCGGTTGGCCGTACACAAGCGCATGCACTCGCAAGAACCGAGTCGCGCCGACGCTATTCGTTGTTTCCATGCGCTTACACATATATATCAGATACCGGCTTTAGGATAAAAAACGTCACTACGATACGCGCAATGGATTTATGCTGCTGGCGTGATGCTAAGTTTATACAGGTCTTTATCGCTTGCTTTTTCCACGTGCCGATTGCGCGAATGTGTTTATAATTGACGCAAAAACTGCAATGTCGATAACGAATAACGAAACAATTACGCTGAACGTTTTACAGCGGCGATTATGATGTGTTTTAATTCGCATGATGGTACGCTCGCAATGAGAACGGCCTTTTATTTCATTTATGTTCGCCTAAGCAGACGCAGTTTGTTATGATTGACGCGTTATTCGGGTACCGTTTTATTTTCATTTCGGTTCCAAGAATGACCTTTCAGCTTCGTCTCGATGTTTTGACGCCAACAATGGGGGTTGGCGGACGTGTCAATGCGGGAAATGAATACAGTTCGGGGTTAAAGTCATTTTTGTTTTGTTTACATCCAGAGTGTATATCGTTGACCTTTTTTATTTTCTTGCGGCATTGACATTGCAAACGTAAATATTATTGTTTGACTTGTCAAGTGGTAGGTTTCATTTGATTAGAATTATACCCGATCGTTCTAATTTTTTGATAAATTATTGATTATAATCGTTTGTGAAATTAATCAGGTTCGGTGGTACGTTTTTGTAATTATGTATTATTATTATTATTATTTCTCTCCGATAAACACTTATTTGTTGCATTGTGCGTGTTTGTAAATACATAAATTGATATTTAGCAGGTTTTTATTGGCCCCGATCTTGTTAGTATTTTGCTGGCGTATCTAGGGTATGCCTGTTCAGGGCCACATTACTGCATGCCGTTCCACCCTGTATCAGATCAAAGGGTTGTATACCGCGACTCGACACGGCCCCGATCGGGAAATCACAAATCATGTTTGCTCTATTTAATCAACACGGGGACAACTTTGTTGACGTCATACTCATTTATATGTATATGCATGTACAAAATGTATACATTTATATACGCACGCGGAAATAGGTATAATCCAAATTTTAATATAAAGTCAAGGAAACGAATGTCTTAGATTTTAACTCCGATTAAATTATTATAAAAATTTAATATGAATAAAATAATGATTTATTGACTTTTCATTTATTACATATTTACATAAACACGTAATATATTTTAAAAGTTGCACATGCTTAAGAACAGCAAAATGACTGCGTATCATGTTTCTCGTATAATTTAGATATAATATTTATGAACTAAAGGTGTCGACAATTTTTTATCTCTTTTAACGTATTATATCAAGGCTTTGGATTTATACTTCTTTGTCTGTTACCATCTTTTATAATAAATAGTTGAATATATAATCATTTGAAATAATTTAATTAAGATTATGATTCTAAGTATATAAAATGTATAATTCAAAATTATTTACTTGACTGAAATAACAAGCAAATTTTTACAGAAATTGAAAATACGTAAAAGGTCTGTTTCCGGATTATTATTATTAGTATATTTTGTAAATTGTTTTCAAATTTTTCGGTACACAAAAAAAACAAAATGGGTGGTATGATTTGTCCATGTTTGTGGACATAATTCGAAGGAGTTTCTGGTAACGTTCGAAGGTTTGCTGGAAATCACAAATAGAATACCCAAGCAAAAATAATATTAAATTTCTGGAACTTGTACGTAAGTTATAAGAAATAATTTTACATCGCATGAAATGGTGTCAATATCAAATTTGGTGCGATTTTGTGGTGTTTTTTTGTTGTTGTGTTGTTCCAAAAAATAGTGAATATAAACATTTATTTAGATATTTTAGGTAAATGGTTTCTTGGAGAAGCGTCTACTTTTTTTAAGTGGAACCATTCCTGAGTTACACGACGTTTATTATAACTTTCTTTAAATGAAAACGAAACGTTTTATTTTTACTTTTAGAGTTTATAATATACGTATAATAATCTAAAAATAACTTAAATATGGTAAATAAACAAATTAAATAAAAATATACTTACTGAAGTTAATATAACATTTCATCTGTTGTAGATTTAAAACATACAAACTGTTATGATATTTAAATTTTTGTTTAATATTTAAATATGGAATAATACTAAATATGATTTAGCGTTTACTATTTAATAATGTATTTAGTTAACCTTAAAAAAGGCGCGCTACAGTTCTTTCTTTTCATCAGACGACAAAGATAATTGATGTTTTTATTGATAAACAAAGTCGCCTGATAATACGCTTTCTCTCAGATGAATAAAAAATGTATTGTGTATATGAACAAATTGTAAGTTAATAAAAAAAATATTAATTAAATATAAAATAAAAGGTTATTATAACGTAAACATTATTTATAAGAATATATATACAGAAGTTGTTTTCTAATTAAATACAAAATTAAATATATACATAAAGTTGTATTTATTTGTTTAGTTGTTTATATAAAAATATATTTATAGATCCAAAATAATTTACGGCGTAAAATTATATATATTACATATGGTTGATATGTATATATAATTATGTAAAAACAATATTAAACGAATAATTTAAATATGTCATTAATAATGTCGCATGATATGTTATTTATAATCAAAATCATCAAGATTTTGCATACTTCAAAACACAAATTTGGTGTCTGAAATCACGTTCTTGCATGCAAACATATTGGTTCGAAAATGTTTGGTCGTTGCAGTAGTCATCGTCACTTTGCGTCAATCGTCAGATCACGACAAGGACGTTTTCAAAAGTTTCCGTTATGCTTACCCTTGTAACCATAAAAATCCCATCACACATGACTTTGCGTGTAAATATTTTTTGTGTATTATGTAAGTAATTTGCACGAAGGTCAACAGCAGAGAAAGTAGTAAACAAAATTATAGCAATTCGTAATTAAAAAATTGGGTTCCCCAAAGTTCGATCTAAATTCTTAGGTTAAACATTGTAAATGTTATAAATTTTGCGTTGAATTATATACTTAAGTTAATAATTAAAAAATGAATAATAAAAAGTAAATTCATACAATTTGTAATTTTAACAGTAAAATGTGATATTTAGAAAAATTAAAGAATAACAATGGAATAAAATGTTTAAATAAAATAAAATAAGCAATAAAAGTTTATTATTTATTTTATTATACTATTATATATATTAACCTTGGAATATATGCCAGTTATAAATACAATATTATTCATGTGGTATACAATAAATTTGGTAAACGGAAGGTTCGGACACAGTTGGCCATTTTGTTTTGTATTCATACAATGTAAATATTTTGAAGACTGGCAGTTTCGGGGACGTCCACGAAACCACATTTGATTTAATAGAAGTTTCGGGGCAGTCACATAAATACATTGAAAAAAATAATCTTACAAATTTGACCAAACTAGATAATAAAAGTAAGAAAAATAGGCAAACGTGTAATAATATGATAAATTATGGTTAGAAAATTCTAAAAATATCCCGCAAAGAACAGTTACGTTCAAGGAACGTCACTGTAACGTTACAAAATTTAAGAAAACACGATCCCGTAACGTCACAATAACCTTAGTTACGTTCCCGACACGTTACTGGTACTTCCGAATGTCCGCTTGAAACTCGTTGGTGGAAGGTAACAGGTACGTTACATGTTACGTT
>JABFQC010001888.1:0-17672 GCA_022817085.1 Psilanteris sp. ZL-2020
AAATAAATAATTGTTCAAGTAAATACTAACCATAAAGAAATCAATTTTATCGTATAGTTGTATGAACTATAAATTATTTTTGACATAGCTAAAATTGCCTATTATTTCATATAGTAAACTCAACTATGATATTTAGTTCCCCGAATGCAACTATTATACATAGTTAAATCAACTATATTATAGTTCTCAGCACTATGATTTCTGTCAGTGCAAACATCGTTGCGCCGACGATTTTCGGCAGACAAAAATGTTCGTGCGATGCGCGTGTCTTACTTTAAGACACAATTGAATTGCTCGAGGCTAGTGTCTTAAATTAGGACACTCGTGCGCGTTATTTAAGACGTTGGCGTATAAGATTAAGATTCTTTCAAGATGATAATTACGTACGCAGTACGTTGACGATCGGAAAGTGCAAATTACAAACGTGTCGTCCTGGTTTCGCTTTCGTGGTTCTTATATTTATGCAGTGTACGCGGAGAAAAATATAACTGAAATTTGATTTTAAAATAAACCAAATTCGACGTATACTTTCAAAAGATAAATTTATCTAATGAATTATAGTAAAAATGTACCATAAATGTGGTATTTTCTTTTGTGTTTATGTTATACTGCGTTGTGTTTATAATATATTTTCACTATAATTTATTGGATATGTTTGGGTTTTGGAAGCATATGTTCAGTTTCATTTATATTATAGGAAAATTGCAGTTATATTTTTCACCGTGTATATTTATGTATATATATATATATATAATGTAGAGAATCAACTTGTCCTATATATGAATAAAAATAATACGAGGTAACTATTACCATTTGAAAGGTAAACCTTACCACGTGACACAGTCATATTTTCTCAATTGCAAGTTGTATAAATTCGGAGCAATAAGAGCATACATTTACAGAAATGAATATATGGAGTGTACTATACGGAATAACTCAGAATTTAATATATATTTAATTTGACAAAACAGTTTTCATTATATAATTATTATTGTACGTATTAGAATACAATTTTACCATTTAAATAGTACTACTTTTTATCAATGTGCAACGTAAATAGTAAAAGTAAGATGCCCGTTAAATTGCAGTGTAATTTATTACAATCTTTAATATAAGAATTGGTAGATTTTTTTGATTTTCAAGAGCACCATCCAATGACTGTTTATATTGAGATCGTGCAAAATTGAGTTTTCTCTTCGTGAAATGAATATTAAAAGAATTGTAATTTTCAAGAGAGAGATAAAGAGAAAAGAACATCTTCTATTAAAAAAAAAGTCTCAAATTTATAATTAAAAGACATGAATATAGTATCTAATAATAAGATACTTTTGCTCTCTTTTCCATGAAGAGTGTCTTAAAATAAGACGTTTTTATACTACCGATTTTTAGACAACGTCAGCGCGTCGATTTGTCAATGGCTGTTTAAATGGTCAAAGTTTGGCAACGGTCCATTCGATGAGCGATCGGTTTGCATTCGATTTTCGTTCACGATCGAATCTGTTTTGCGCGCACGCGATCACGGTCTCGGATCGTCGCGAAGAAACTGTTACGCAAACGTAACAGTGCATTAAATTTACATAACTGTTTTGTCGGATGTTGGCTCAAAGTTGGACAAAAACTGGATTTGCACGCTTTTATAACAACGCGACGACTTATCAGTCTGCAAGTGACAGTTATATTATAGCAATAAAGCCTCATTTGCAAAATCACATTTTGCGCTGTCGCTGCGAAGACAAATTGAGAACACAAACGAGATTACAATTACAGTTCGTGTAACCTTACTTTTACTTAAGCTTAAACTAGCGCGATCATTGGCGATTAATAATAATGCGTTTATCTGCTATATATATTATATATATATAAACATTTAATATAAATATATATATATATATATATATACATATTTCCTTTCCAGCGTGCACACAATCAGATGATCATTCAGAGACTCAATTTCGAAAACAATTTCGCAATACTTTTATGACAATTTAAAAAACAGTACAAAAAGTGTCTGAAATGAAAAGGAAAAAAAAAAAACAACGATTATACAACAAATTCTGTCTGTTTGGTGGACGCGCATTAATTACATACGATTTACATATAATTTTCCGAAATCAACGTAGCTTTCGATCGGCGATTAATCTTAACTCAAACCGTACACCAGACGGACGCGCGATGATAATCGTGCAATTTGCATTTCAAATTCTCGTTGTTAAATTCGACGTTCGGAGTTGTTATCAGTGGCGCGTTCGAAGCACGTGCCAAAACAATTGCGTGCTTTTTTTTGTTCCAATCAGACACCGAGGTTTCTGGCCGATCCCGCTCTCCGCGCCGACGAATCGACGCAGAATTTGCTATAGACTTCCGGTCGAATTCACGCGGCGCAAAGTCACCTCGAACGCATCGCGCGATTCAAACAATAAAAAATGACACTCTCGTGACAAAATGCATTCCGAACGCGCTGACATTCCCGAAAGCATTCGACCTTCGTTGCCCCGCGATTCGTCGACGGTTTCACATGATACGCGCGCGGCGCTTTAATGCCGCATTCCCCGCGCGTTACACAATTGGTTATCGGTACAAAAAATGCCCGAGAACAATTCCAACGCAAAATGGATACGCGAGAGTTTAACTTTGCCGAGATAACAAAACAATGCGCGATTTCGTGCGCCGTTGTGTTTGTACGGCGCACGCGCGTACCGTTGCAATCGGAACAACAAAAAGCACTCGCAATCACCGAAAAACTGTAACTTGGTTCAACCCCACTGGCATTCCGTATCGGCGATTACAACAAACTGCACTTTACGCGACGATAGCGGCGGTCGCGCGGGCCGCGAAACGGTACCAAAATGGCCGCGCTGGTTGGTAAGTGAGTTTGCGCCAAGTTGCGGTGTTTCGGGCGGCGTCGCGCGCGCGACGCCGTGAAACGGCCAAAACGGCGCGCGCCAAGCTTGCGGCGAAGACGAAGAAGAGGCGCGGCAGAAGAAGCAGCAGAACAGAGAAGGGGAGGAAGAGCGAGGGCGCGAGCGAGCAGAGGGTGGTCGTTGTCACGGAGGCGACGTTGGCAGAAGAGATGTCGTACCAGATAGTGCATTTACAGCATTCAGGGCTCGTGTAAACGCGCATCTGGCACGAGCCCCAACTGCCCGAGAAACTCATCGTACCGTCTGGCAGCTTGTTCGCGTCTGTGGCAAAAGGTTCGCTGCTGAATTTCCCCGCTTCAGACGGCCAATGTTGAGTCGATCGGCGTCCTGGAAGAGCAACAACAACGGCCGGCGGCGGCGACGAGATTGCGAACGGCGGCGCGCGAAACGAGCAGGAGGAACCGCAGTCTTAGATTAAGACGCTGTTGCTTTTGAATGCCGAGACGCCGGTGTCTTACGGACAAAACGCGCCGGCGACTCGGGACGTCTTAAGTTAAGACGCCGCGGTTCAGAAGGACGTTCGGTTTTTTGCCGCGGATGCTTCGCGCGGTGCGGTTGGTTGCATAATTGCAGAAGGGGGCGGGTGATGCGGGGAACGGAGAGGAGAGCGTTTGGTCACACGATGATGCGGTGTTGCCGTGACGTTGCCGCGCGGATGATTGGCGAAAACTGGCGAGCGAGCTTTGACAGTTTGGGTCGCGGTCGACCGTCGGGCGTTGCACTTTCCGTCGTAGCTCGACCGCCGATTGGCACCGATTGACGGCCGCGACGGGGTTGGAAGCTCCGACGCAGCCACCGGACCGGTCCCGAAATCGGCCGCGGAGAACGCGCGCGCGCTCGGTCGACTCGCGACTGAGTTATCGGGCACTTTGGAGCGCGGCGCGTAACCCGTTTATGTAACCGTCGCGATTCACGCGCAACGACTGAAAGGCTTGAATTAACGGCGCCCGTAAAAATAGTACGCTGACATTTGCGACGCGGCCGATCGCGCCCGATCGCGGACCGAGCTCGGAGCGGCGCGCTCTTGTGCGACAAAGCTCGGCGGTCCGCGCGAGCCAGCCGACGCGGGCCGAGACAAAAAGGGGCAGAATCTAATAATAGCCCGAGATGCGCCGTGCAATTGAGTGCATCGGCGGTTTGGCAGACGACGCGGACGGCGCGCGGCCGTGCAAAACACGAGGCGCGCGAGAGGAGAGCCGAGCGACCTTGACTCGATCGCCGCGGCGGTACTGCCGCGTTCTTGGGCGCTCCGGCGCAGCCGCGCGCCCCGACCGCGGCTATTTCCGACGCTGCGCTTACGTAACGCCGCGACTCGCCGATCCACTTGGCCCGATCGACCGGCGTAAACACCGCTCCGCGGCGCGTCAACGCGACGACTATCGCCGTTACGACGACCGACTCGTCGCCGCGTGTTTGACTCGCGTAACTGGCGGCGGCGCCGCCGCGGCCGCCACCGTCGCGCGCGTTACACAACCGACGTTATTTCTAATGCGCGCGCGCCGCGTTAGACGACCAAACAAGACTGCCGGATTGCGTTTCTGCGACGCGTGCAAGAAGAGGCGCGCGCGCCGCCGAGCGATCGCGAGCCGCCGAGCGCAACTACTCGGGCGCAAAAGCGACGTCGCCGTGCCGGCCGGATTGAGAGACGCTCGGCCTCGCTCGGGGATATCACGTCGTGACGGGACGCGTTACACAACTTGGCCCGAGCGCCGTGCCAAACGGCGCGGCCGCGCGCGAGCCAAACAGCGCCGAGGACGGACCGGATGTCGCCGCGACCTTTTTCTGCGCGCGCCAAAATAGACGACAAAAACGCGAGCCACCCCGCCCACCGATTTATTTATTCCGTCGAACCACCGCGGCGGCCTTTGCGCGCCGATCGCCGCGCGTATTTTTACCGATTTTCGACGGCTTGCGTAAGCCGCGATCGATGCTTGCGACTTGCGGCGCGCGGCCGCAAAAGGTCCCGGTTTTGGCGGTTCGCCTCGGTTTCGCAGTGCAGTGTATTGTAACCGCTTTTTATGACCTTTGCGCTTTCGGAATTTCCCGGACGCGAGTCTGTTTATTTACTTCGAAAAAGGAATGCTAACGCGCGAGGCGAGTGAAACTCAGCAACCTGTCTTTGTTTGTCGCTCGCAGTTACCTATCACGCGGTCCTTATTGTCGACGACGCGAAATCTCAACCAAGCTGGCCCATTAAACTAACACTCAATAATCGAAAGCCGCGATCGGTCGAACCCTGCGTTATTTATCGTCAATGAATTTCGCATAAGAGAATTAAGTCGTTTGCACCGCCAAAGACTATTTTGTCCATGGTTCGTGCGTGCCGGTTGGATTAAATTCCGTGGCCTTAATTAGAAGAGTTGGCGCATTGAAAGAAATCGACGCAGTTGTAACCGTTAATATAATCAGTCGCGGTGGAAAACGCAACAGTTCGAAAAAGTCGAGCTAATCAAACGGGCAAATTGAATTACGGCATGGCTGCAATGAAGACAATCAATTTTACAAAATACAATGGTCAGCTGATTTGGTTAACGATTAATTACAGTTGACTCGGGTGTTAAGCGGGACTTTCGATTGTTGTAATGAGATTCTTCGAACGGCGAGGTGGGGGTGAAAAATAAATTTGCTTCTAAAAAGAGACGTTATATAGGTCTGATTTTAAGACATTCAATAACATGAGAATTGCGTTGTCTCGTTTTAAGACGATGTTACGTCTTAAAAGTACAATATCCCCGAGTCTTAAATCAAATCTATCGTAAAATTAATTCATTTTGGTTTCAATTAAAAACACCAAATGTCTTAAACAATGTCGCATTTTACGTTTAGACACCGAATGTTTTAAATTAAGACGCTTCATAAAAAGACCCTTTGATTGGTTGTACTTAATTCTGCATCGTGGTCGAGCGCGCTAATAATGTTATAATTCGCATATTCTCACACTCTGTACGTGCGTATATGAATTTATCTGTAAAAGCCGTTCAAACGCAAAGATATGTATTACTTTACGCGTTGAAACTTTAGCCTTCAAGGATTCTTTTTATATTTCAAAGTGATCGTTTTATATTAAACACATCAACGTTTTCCTTTGAATCGCACACTGTTTCGCTTTACATTTATTAATCAACGTAAACGAATAAAGATTGCATTGACAAATGTATACGGTGCATCTGGCGAAATCATGGAAATTTCGGTATCATCCTCGGAACAAGTTCAATCAAACGTACATTCGTTGAATCGTGACAAAATCGATACGACGAATAACCATTTTTCTTTTTATTCAATAAAACAATATTAAATTTATCCAAATTTAAGAAATGAAACATTACAGTAACAGAGTTTTCTATGAAGATGTTGCATGTTTCTAAATGAAAACGGTAATTAAATATTTTCTTTTGTTCAAACTTAATGTTTTAAAAACAGATTAAAAACTAACAAGGAAATATAAACTCGAGATATAAACAAAACAAAATTGACTTACAAGGTTATAGCATTGTTTATTTTACGTTTATAATTTTGGCATGCCTTTTTATTTTGATGCAAAATGTTGAAAAAACATGCAACCAGATTGTTTACAATGAATAATGTCTAAAGTGTATTTGATCCAAAAGTATTTTAATCTGCTCTTTATTAATTAAAACAGTTTTCCATTTTCAAAGCAATCCCGAACGGAAAAGTGACAATTCAAAATTATTGGAATCATTCGCGATGCTGAAAAATCATAAATCATACCAAAGCGTCAATCAATCAACGCATCAAATAAAAGCGTCTTGTCCCAAGACTGGTATCTTAAAATAAGACTTGTTTACTCGGGTCTCTTGGCGCGCTTGTTTACCGTAAATTTAACCGCGCGATTGGCCAATAAATAATAACCCCGCTCGGCTCTTAATATAAACTTTTCGGCCGAATGCAGTTGCACAATGCAACCGCCAGGCTTCGGCGCTCGTAAACAATCGGAGATCGCCGATGAAGCAATCGGACGGGCGGGGACGACGCGCTCGGCAAGCCCGAGCTCGGCCCTGCATCATTTTTTTGACGTTGAAAATAAATCCCGCGCGTTTACGTAACCGCGCGCGTGTGTCGCGTATCTGTTGTATCTGCGTCTCTTTCGCGCTGAAGGCAATAATAGAGCGCGAGTAGGAGTTAAGAGACAAGGACGCGAGGCGTCGCGCGCACGCGCGACACACCGAGCTCGACCACTGGCAGCGCCAGCGCTGTTGCACACGGGCTGCCGCGGCGAACGTCCTTGTTCGCGAACGCGTTTTAAACCACTAGATTTATAGAGTAGGTCATGAGATCGTCTTCGTCCCCGCTCGGCCCCGCGGTCCGATGCATTTCCTTAATTAATTTCTGCCTTTCGCCGAAAATATGCGCTCGTCGACTTTCGCGCGCTCAAAAAAGCGCGCTCGCATTTTCGTCGGCCGAGTCTGTCCGAGCGCGGCCGAAACCGCCAACCGAAGATAATCGTTTTGTTTTAAAACATTCGGAAACCGAATTCCGCGTTATATTGATTCGCGGACTTGTCGTCGGGTTTGTTATTGTTTTGGTCGCTTTGTCGTTAAATTCGGAGAAACTGATCGGGCGGTCGAGACCGTTTTTGTTTGTTTTTTTATTTGCGCCAACGGTCAAATGGTATATTTTATTCTTGTTTGTATCGCGGAAAGCAACGCGTCGAGAGTGCGAGATCGCGGTGACAAGCGGAAACGCGCGAGGCTATGCGCGAACGGCAACACGTGGTGGTAGCGCCGCGCGGTAGAAAGACAAGCCAATTGTGCAACTGCGAAAAATTCACTTCAAATACGTAACCGCAACTGCCGTCCAATGTCACGATGAATCACGCGTATTATTTTTCAGTTGACTCCCGTGCGCTGTTCGCGTTGTAAACAATTGACGAGGCAAACAAAAACGCGCGACGAGTCGGGTTCGGTTCGGGAGCTTGCGAAACAAGGATATCGAGTTTCACAGGAATACGCGACCGCGTCGATTGCGAAGCTCTCGAATCGCGCGGTCTTAATTCAAGACGGCATTGGTCTTAAGACGAATAAAAAATATTTTCGAATTTTAGTTTTTATTAATAAAACAATTTCAAATAATAAATAATAGTTTATTTTCTTTTTCTTTTGTCCCGTAAAGATCGGTGTAGGCGTGACTCGTACTTTTTGTTAATTTGAGGAAAACTGAAAGAAAAACACGATTCATCGGAGCGGTCGACATTTTCTCCGGAATCTTCCAAGAGCGGTCGAGCTAATGAGACTGCGCGTAAAGATAGAATCGGCGTAATTAGTAATTAGCGTTCCGAAAATATCCGTCGCTCGCCAGCGGTTGATGATTAAAAGAAGGGTATCCAATTACGATCGGCCATTATAGTTATAAACGTGAACGCGCAGCGGTGCATTTGTCGGATCGAAAGCGTCGTCGGCGGCCGTCGCGACCTCGAGGCCGAAGTGTTTTCGAAATAATTCGCCCAAACATCCGCATTCCGATCTCGGATCGCACGCGAACGAATGCCCGGCGACGTCGCTGGTTGCCCGATCGATCGCGATATATCGATCGCCCGGCATTGCGTAAACCGCGACGAGGCGCGAATCCAACGCGCGTTCCAAATCGCGGTCGACTAAAATAGTAGACCCCGTCGCAGGGCTCGCGGGCAGTCCGAGCTTCGTTTTCCTCGATTCTAGCGGCAACGCGACTAGCCTAGAAATCGTCCGCGCAACCCCGGCGCCCGCGACGGTCTCATTTGCCGTCTAAGTTTGAGACGCGCACCAAATTTGCTTGCCTTCGAACTCGACGAGCAGCTTCGCGCTTCGACAAAACTTGAACCCGAATTCTGAACTCGTAAGATATTCGATTCGACTGGTATCGGAGCTTGTTTCTCTCGTGTCGTTTGATTGATTTCGATTTTTATCATTTACCTATGGGTTCGCGATACTTTCGTATTCGAAAGTGTCGAATTTTTACGATATGTTGCAGGAAATCGATCGATTTATCTCGATTTACAAAACTTTATATAATTATTTTGCAAGATTGGTAGACTTTTGTCAAGATAATCGGTTTGTTTAGGGTACTATCGCTGAGAAAAATGGAAGCATTGATCTAAAATTGAAAATAAAATTATTCATTGATTCAACGCACCGTAATAACGTACAATAGTTGTTTTATTATAAAAATACATTGAGAAAAATAAATAGAAGAAATTACATAAACAGTAACAGTATACTTGAAAGTAAGAATTTAAAATAAAACTATAAAAATGACTATCATATATTAAAAATCTTCATAATTTTAATATATTATTATGCGGATTGATCATTTCACATTATGTAGTATTTTCTTAGTGTAATAAATTATATATTATTTATCAAAATAAATAAATAAATATATACATATACTAAAAACTTATACTCTCTAAATTTGAATCAGTAAAAACTCATTGAAAATCAGTTATACTACTGGTATCCTTATTACTGTTTAAACAGTGTATATTAGCTAATTTTTAGTGAGTTTTACTGATTCAAATTTAGATACTAGAAACAGTGTTTAGTTGCTAGTTAATTATATATTACTTTAACATAAATAATTTTGTCATACCAACATGAATAATAATAAAAAATTCGATAGTTTTATAAAACTACACGCAACTAAGTAATTTGCTCATTTCCCAGGTTAGCCATTCGTTATACATTTCGCGATTTTATTGTTTGGTACAAACACGCGATTCCGTTTCGCTTCGCTTTATCTGCGCCACTTATATGAATCATTAAGATTATCATAACTCGTATCGATTCGCGATTTGATCCGACGCTCCTCTGTTGCCGCGCGATTTCCCAGTTGCACCTTTCTTCCCACTCGTTGTCACGCGCGCCAATTGTCCTCAAAGCCCTGATGCGACTCGTTTCAATTTCGCATGCAATTCGCGCGCGCGTTTTTCGGTCCGTCTTCGCGCGTCGAATATAAGTCAATGACAATTAACGCCGAGATGAGGCAGTTGCGCGCGCATTAAAAATCCGAATCTCGTCGTCATTACTGACCGCGATTCATGGCTGCGCGCGTAATCGCCGCGATGACAACACGTGTTCGCTCCCATGAATTCTTGACGTTTCGTTCCGCAACGGACGCTTCCAGAACTGACGCCATTGGTTCCCGCTGTCGCTCTCGATTGGACAATATTGAGCATCGCGCTCGGGAGCTTATCATTTACGAGCGACGCATTCATCGGCGCGCGCGTAGGCAGCGCCGAGATGCCGCGATTTCGAGATGTAATTTCGATAATGCAATCGATGCTAATGCACGCCAGCCGACGACGACTAAACACGGTAAGGCCGGCGGCGCTCGCAAACGAATATTCAATTACACGCGTCGATATGTATAATGAAATTTACATAAGCGCTGCGTGAACGGGTCGTCCGATTTGCATAACATTTTGTTACTTTTACCGCGCGCGGCCGGGACTCAATGTCACATTCAGAAGTGCTCAGAGCTTTTCAATGACTCGGTGTCCGATGAGCCGCGCGTCGACGAATTATATATGTACACTCAAAAAATAGTCTTACAAATTTGACCAAACTAGATAGAAACGGTAAGACAAGTGAGCAAAAATGTAAATAAACATTAGACGATATCATTGTTTTTATCACTTGTTTGGTCATGTTTCACATATTTTTACAAGTTTCTAACCATAATTTAATATACACGCACAGAAATATTTTGTAGATACAAACAAATTTTGTTTCAATCAACATAGAGTTTTGTTGTTATTTAACTAAACAAATAGTTTTGTTAGATCAACAAAATATGATTCCAATTCGATCATTTTGTCATACTGTTGATGCTTTTTATTTGAATCAACACACTAATTTTGTAAAACCATATTAAACGTTTCAGTAAAAATGTAAATATTTACAAAATATTTTATTCAACTCATACTTCACAGACAAATTCACAAAATACGCTCAAGAAAATAATTTCTTTAATTCAATTATATCATTTTTGTGCGTGTATTATTTACATTTTTGATAATTTTTCCTACTTTTATTATTTTTATTTTAATTATTAATTTATATTTAATTAGCAATAAGCTGCTATTTTGGGGTTGCGTGAACCGAATGGTCAAATAATGTGATTCTTGCTTTAGTAAGATGACTGTCTTAAAACGAGACACTAGTGTGTCTTATTTAAGACGTTTTTGTGCTCTATGAAGACACTTTTACGAAGCCGCAACACTGGTAAAAGATTTTGGAATTCTATTTTAATGATATAAAAACAGATTTGTATCCATTAAAGAAAAGCAAATTGTACGATTTATATTTTGACGCTTCTAATTGTTTAAACCAGTTATCCTGAACCTGAATCCAGTTATCTCATTGGCTGAAGTTGGTTACTATATTTTAATTGTATAGTTTTTGAGTATGTGACATTATTTGCCCCATCTTGCACATAGTGCATTTTCTATGTAAAGATTCTCTGAAACATATATATGTATATCTATATATATACATAGCCCCCATTGCTAGAAAAAAATGTCTCGGACGTCACTATTTTAAGACCCAAAGTGACTTATTTAAGTCACCAGCTGTCTTAATGCAAAATATCGTGCATTACATTAAGACATCAGGTGTCTTGATTAAGTCGTTTGTGTATCAAATAAGACACGTGTATTGTATTTTTTTATCAGTGCAATAACGTTAATCAGGTAGTTTGCCAATTATTCGGGATATCGTCATATAAATACACAGCCACATGCTTTTTACATGTTTGAGAAATCGCGCGTTCTTTCGTTCTGTCGTTCAAAAGCACGCGTTTTACTGCGCGTGAAAAGCGCCGAGTTGCTGCGAGCGCCAGTCAGGACGAACGATTTTTTACGCGAGCAACTGGTACGCTTTTGCCAATTACCAATGTCGCGACGTAACTTATTTGCGCATTAAGCGACACGACGCAAGCGCCACCTTCCCTTATAATTTTTGGTTTTTTTAATTCGTCTCGCGGTACGCGCCGGACTTGGCCAAATCGTTGCATTTGCGCGGGCTAATTATTTCGCTCCGCTATTTACACTGTTTTTAAACGACTTCACGCACACGCGTGTCGAGATATGCAGAGGTATAGATATATATATATATACCTATATACATACATGCATATAAGTGCCGCATGTATTAATAAGTCGAGCATCTTGCATGCGCCGTTTGGATTACTAAAATAAGTTATTTCAAAATTTACTATTAAGTTTATTGGAACAGTAAAATGTATTTTTAACCGACTTTACGACTTAATTGATGAATAGTTCAGTTATTTAAATGCCGCGCTGTAACGCGTGCTTCGAAATGATTGCTCGGTCATTCATATATTATATATACGTATATATATATATAAGATTATTCCATTCGATCGTCGGATTATTCGCGTTGCGCCGCAGTAGATTCGAAATGCGTTTTTAATCCGCCAATGAAATTAAATCATATTTAATTATTGTGACTTCGAGCCAACCGCGCGCGGATATAAATATTGCGAATTGCCGTATAGTTGTGGTATTTCAATGTCATATCAATGACGGATCAGAAAATTGCTATACAATTAATGCACAATTTCTTGCGAGCCGTAGCAAACGTATTTGTGTTACGTCGTACTTTGCGCGGCAATGTTCAGCCTCATGGGTGTGTCTTAATTTAAGACGCCATTGTCTTGACGCGCGATAGAAAAACACAACTAAGTGTCTCGTATTGAAACAGACGATATGGTTAATTAACGAACTTTGTGCCTTTAAATCAGACACCGGTGTCTTAGGTTAAGACACTCCTACAAGTATTTTCAATTTATTTTTATGTACCGGACGTGTATCTATTTTTATACCGATAATTTCCCAACACAAATTCTGGCTTACAAAGCACCAACGACCGACACTTTCGTGAACCGGAAGCGCTCCGCCAGGACCAAAGACGAGGCGGAAAACCGCGAAGGAATAAACGGCCGAAGCGGGAGCAAGGTGGACGGTCAATCGGCCGACCGGTCTAAATCGGCGTAGGTGCAACCGACCGCGGGCGAAAGGGAAAAAAGCTCGAAATCGGCTCGAAAGTGGAACGGAACGCACGGGCGCGCTAAAAATACCGCACCGGCGGGCCGTAAATCGCGCGGTCTAGTTTCCTTCGTGGCGAAGTGAAAAGTGGCGCGGCGCGTTTCGTCGCGAGGAGACGCGGCACCCAGGGGTTGACCCAATTCGGTGAAGGTTGCAGTTTGACCGCGTGACCTTTTTCCCGGCCAGGCGTCAGCGGTGCCGTTTCCTGTACCGCTGCCGCGTAACTCGCGGCTCGCGTACATACAAGTCGCGCGCGTTACCTTCGCCAGAGGGCGCCGCGCGCGCCCCGCCCGACCAGCCATTCAAACGGCGATGACGTCAGAGGCGCGCGCCCGGCGAATTAAACGGGCTAATCCGCGTTCCCATTCCAGTTGCCGACCCGACTAGATCATCTTCGAATTGGGTCACTTTCGGCGCGAGCGAAGGTCGCGCGCAGCAAGGACCAAACCGCGCCGAAGGAATGGGTCCGCGCGACGCCCTCGCGGTCACATTTTGGTGCGCGATTCTGGCCGTGGCACGCGCCCCGCGCGCCTTTTTAACGAACCGATCAACAGGTTCGCCGTTGGAGCGACGGTAAAGCGCACTTAAGGCGAAGCCAATTTGCTTTTCACTGGCGATCCGAATCCGTCCAGTTTGTTGTTTGCGATGTGTTTCACGACGTCGGTTGTGTGTTGAACTTAGCGCTCGGCGGTTGAAAGTCGTTTATTGAATCGTTTTTCTAGCGATCGCTGAACAATTTGAATAATATGGGCGTTCGACGCTGTCACTATGTAATTATGGTATTTTTTCTATTTTATTCCTTTTCGTGTACGCGTTTACGCGTTACCTAATGGAGTTTGAACATTTGTTGAAAGTTTCTTCGTTGAACTGTTTTTGGAAATTTTTCAATTTGAAAAGTTTCACGCCCGTCGAAGAAGTATTTTCAAGTTCAACCGAATTTAACCGAAGTTCAAATGTTTATGGCTTCAGGAATACCGTTTATTATGACAAATGCGGTTCGATTTGCAATACGCTCGGTAAAATTGAACTTCAAAAATTGTGCTCTTTTATAGCGATATTTTTGTAACGCTGAAACTCAATTAAAAATATAGTTATTTTAATAACAATACGCGAAGAAAATGTCGGAAATTTTTATAAAAAAAATTGTTTTCTTACTATTGCAAACAAAGATTATTTTACGTCTATAATTCAATATCGTTAAATTATCGTTATAAACAACAATTGTTGAAATTTATCGAAATTTCTACTGATCTGAATGTTTGTCCATGAAGTGTATGTACGATATTGATTTGCAATCGTTCTTGTATGTCAAATGTATATTTATTAACTTATGCAATTGCGACTCGCACGAAGTGTTATATTAAATTGTTATTTCATTTGTAAACTAAATTTTCCTTTTGAAAATGCAATCAGTTTAAATCGATCGTTTCTCCGATAGCTTCAACCAAGCGCAAGCGATGCAATTCCACGCGACCGGACGTTTCGTGCGATATTAGACGCTAAATTGAAACAAATTCGACGTATAATTCCGAAATTGTGGATTTAATCCGAAATCGTATTAGCGCAATAGTATAATTTTACGGTAGAATCGATGAGTCATGTGACACGTCAATCAAACATAAAATGTATTTTTTACCGCGACGTACTGAAACTAAAAAATGGTACCAAACGTGAACCGACGTTCAGCCGACGATGAGCCGATCCTAAAAATTCGAAATCTGAATTTCAGAATTCCGTCTATTCGTCATGCATTTCAAACAAGTGAAACGAGGCATGAAAATGTGCCGATTATGTAACATATCTAACACTTGTATTGTGCGTCAACGCGTATCTGAGTATACATATATTTATGCATATATATATATATACACACACAGTCGTTCAATTAATAAAGTCATAAAATCACGCCAATAACTTGACATTGAATTTACTACATATAAGATTGTTACATCAATAATCCTAATTACAAACGTGTATATGCACGCACGCACGCATACACACGCATGCAAATACGTGCGCACCACGTAACACAATTCAGAATAGATAAGCGGTATATATTTCTTAAGAGCGACCAGCGCAGCGCGTTCGCAATAGCCAGTCCTAATATTGAATTTGTAATAATACGAATGGACACCAAAGCCGACGAATGCACCGTAACGTCCAACATGAAAATTACTGCATACAATAAGACCAACAACGTCATTTCAAATTACGCTGCTAAATTGAACGTCATTAAATGATGTCATGATGAACACAAGAATGCTCTTTGTGACGAATATCATTACCGTGATAAAATTCAATTATAACAACTGACGACTGTCCCGTGGTCTCGTCAGCTCTGTCACGAATTTGTTTTAATTGATAGCGAATAGTCATTTCATTAATTCCAATTCGCAATCAATTATCATTATAAACATATATTCCAACGGCTTCCGACGAGTCAAGACCAATCAAGCAAGAATGTTATTTTTCAAACGTGCGCCGATAACAATTTCAATTCGTAGTCGTAATTCAAAATCGTATCGTAAGTTGGTTTCGAAATTCCAAATCCAAAAGCATAAATCCAATTGCAGTCGTAATTTCAAAACACGCAATTTTAAATCATAACTACAATAGCACTTTGAAATCGTAATCCGAAATCGTAAACTGAATTGGTATCCGCGATTCGTATAATCGTAATCGGATTTAAAATCATAATCATTATTCGAAATCGTAAACGTAATTTGTAACCTCGATTCTTAGCTATAATCGTAACTAAAAATCGTACTCGTGATTTAAAATCGTAATTCAAAATCGTAACCGCGCTTCGTATTCGCAAGTTTTCAATAAATAATAATAATCGCTTCGATTCGAAGCACCAAAACGATCGCGGCACAAGGATTTATGAAAACTTCAGAAAACATGAACATCGGCGTAGCGAGGCGCGCGTGCGCGCACGTGCAAGGCCATCGGGTCGTCCGCCTACATGTGTATTTGCTGCATCCTACATAATGCAAGCATTTTTTTCTTTCCGCGCGAAACACGATCGAGGCGTACGGCGCGCGCGGTTCGGCCGATTTCGAATCGTTTCGGATCGGCGCTCGTCGGGCTTATATATTGGCCGCGGCGCGCCAATCTCGAGCCTTGACATGTCATAATTGCCGATCCGCGCGCGCTCATCGCGGGCTGATTGTACATTTAAATCGCGTCACGTGCTGTCGCACACGAAACGGCTTTGTGTCTGCCACCGGACAGAGGCGCGTCCGATCAATTTCGGATCGTGCAAGGCGTCGAAACCAAATCGAAGCGCGGCGGTGCAAAACGGTCTTCGCGCGATCGCGACATAATTACGTGCCGCGCGATATTTTTATAAAATAATTGCATTTCACGCCGCGCGCGCTGCTTGAATTCAGACACGACGGGCACGCAGGTGTTTACTTTGGCGCGAAAACAGCCGCCGCGCGCGTCCAAACGGTAGCACTTGGTCTCGTTGATCGCTTGGAAAAAGTACGATATCGCAGTAGATAGTAAAGGTGGAATTGCTAAATGATCTGATTTGCATCTATTCATAAGTGAATAAACAACTTTGCAATATAAGAAAATCGATATGTAATTATATATATATATGTATGTATATAATCTAAAAAAATACTTTTACGAATTTTAAAACACAATTGAAACAGAACTTACGAAGTTTGTTTATTTGTACCCACACTGAGAAAATGAAATTGTACAATTTAAATTGTAACATGTCGAGGCTTCCGATTGGTTAAAACGATTGAATTCTTTCATCTCATTGGCTCTCATAGTTACTATTTGAATTTGTAAGGGTTTTACAATATGATATTGTACTCCTTACAATTTCGATTTCTCAGTGCACGTAGAAAAAATCGGCACAAGATTGGTCCATTGTTGGCTGACGATGATCGGTATTGTATTTGGTACACTGAGAGAAATATTACAGAAATATTTACTGTTTTTAACAGTAACGAAAAGATATGTATACTAAAATAGAAATTTTGGCGTTAAAATTAACATTAAATACGGTTTTCTTTTTAACAAATTCAATTTTTACCACCAAAAATTACTGTTTAAACAGTAATTTTCGGATTCTGACCGACATATCTTTGCGTTACTGTTAAAAACAGTAAAACATTCTGTTATATTTCTCTCAGTGTACATCTAAGGTCCGATCATTATATGCGTGTTTCATTTTGTTGCAGTACATTATGATTTTAAGTCAGTTATAAACATTATTCTAAAGGTGAGGGTATAATTATGTTTTCATTCAAATAATGTCTTGTTTATGTTAAAAGTTGGTTTTGTTTACCGTTCAAATTGTTATGTTTATATTTTAAGTGTTTTTATTGACATCAGTATTTTGTTATTATTTGGAAAGTCTATTTTATATACAAACTTTCAAAACCAACAAAGTTTCGACTTTACATTAGATATATATACCTATATATAAATAGGTACTATTGCAATGATCGCACCTTATTTTTTGTCGTTTTGTTCAGCGAGAAGCATCGTAAATTTTTTATTCGAGTTTGTTTTTGAAACGAAGAAGCACAGGATTGTATCGCATATAGCTGCAAACCTAATTGATTTGGAATTGCGTAGACACTAATCGTACAAGTACTAATGATCTAATGCATTTGAAGTGTATCACGTTGCGTAATGCGGTTATTAAATGGTCCGTTTCTACG
>JABFQC010001889.1:0-17672 GCA_022817085.1 Psilanteris sp. ZL-2020
AACTGCAACTTCGTATCCGTTTCTACACTGAGAAAAATTTCCATTAAAAATTACTGTACCAAAACAATAAATGTGCACGACGGGCATCAATATAAACAAAGTATTCCTAAATATTGTAAACATTGCATCGGTTTCCCTATATGTTTTACTGTGCTATAAATGTAATTTTTCTTTGTTGACACTCATCGTACACAATTATTGTTTTAGCACAGTAATTTTTAATGGAAATTTTTCTCAGTGTAGAATACAAAATTGCCGAAAGCGAATTAATCATCAACAAAAAAAGAAAAGAAAAAAAAATCCTCCAAAACTCATCTGGACCAACAAAAACAAATTGCATAACACACGACTACGCCGAATACCGATACGAAAGGTAATTCAATACATTTGACTTTTATTACACATCATCCTGATATAAACACACACGTGCTTATCAATATTCAAACGAACGACCGATTAGTCCAACTATGCATTTCCGCGCGATAACTTTCCTTTAACAGTCAATAACAATCGAAGTGCACATCTCACACGAAGCGGCGCGTAAAAATGTATTGATTCGCGTGGCCGTGCGTCTGACACGAAAACAAATAAAGCTTAATAAAAGCGCACGGAAGCCCCTCCCCTGAAACACACAAATTATGATTGAATTAGGTAGAAAGTACGCAGTCGCGTATTCCTACGCGCATCGTATATCTTGTAAGCTCGTTCCGTGTTTGTCACTGTACACTTTGACCCGACTCGCGCTCGGTCTTCCAAGTTGTGCCGTGTCACGTGCTAACGTGCTCTCGGCGCAGCAAACAAAGAGCCTCCGTTTTTCTCCTCCAGTTCAGTATTTCGACCGACGCATCGCGTTTCATGTCTTTCTTGATACCAGCGAAAACATGCACGCGTGTTACAACCGTTCGCCGTAGTTCACAGTGATGTAACGATCAGTTGTTCAATGTGCGTAGTGGCTTTAATTCGCCGTATTCGAAATCAGAGAAATAAGTAACAAACAAAGCGGGACCAACCGATCGGAACGAAGCTCAAGAATCCGACGTTCGGATGCAATTCTGCTCGCAGAAGTATAATTAAACTAAATGTATCCGTTTTCAGTCGTTCCTTTTTTTTCTTTTTAAAAAACGGTGGGGGAAAAAAAGAACAAGGTTAACTCGATAACTTTAATTAAGTCAAAGCAATCGGGGGTCCAATTAAACGAAATTATTTCCGAGCGCCGGACGGAAACGTCTTGGTTTTCTAATAAAAAAGTTGCGCGGCTTATGACTTGATCCAAAGTGATTGATATCGGGAGGCGTAGCGTATAAATGTCAACGCGTTCGGTATAAACACGTCACAGCTATGCGCCGCAAACATACGTGAAATATCGACCTCGCGATAATTCGGCGCATCAAATACAAATTTATGACTCGTCGGTTATTCTTTCTTGTTTCTCGCCCGAAATCCGACGGCGATTCGTCGTTCGTCGCTTTTTTATTCGCGCGTAAATTGTTCCGCGCGTTTATCGACCGATTAAATTCTTCATTTCCGCGGCAATAAATTCGTAATAGAAACAAATCAGCGTTGCGTTCGGTTGATAATGCATCGAGGCCAAACGAATTGATGGCTTTTCAATAACCGAGTCCGCGACTGACGTACCGTCCGAATGCATACGAATCGAGAGGCAAAAGGGCCGTAGAAAGTTTGAGCGCAAAGGATGGGTCGAGGGGAGAGTGCAAAACACGGTCTATTTATAAGCAAACGCTAAAATTATACGTATGGCCAATTTCGCGTCCGTGAATATGCCGTTGACGAAAACTATGCCGAATGCGGGATTCCGTACGTCGCTTATCGCCGCCGACTTATTACGTTTTTGCAAAGCGTTCGCCACTTTAATCCAATATCGATTGATTGCAAACGAAATTTCTTGCGCGCAGTCTTTTTGTGCGCGCAATGGATTTCATTGAATTCGTTATTCGTAGCCGAATAATAATCAGCCATTGACGGTTCGCGGATAATATTATTTCAGTTCGGCTTTTTTTGTATCCGCGGCAAAGGAGAAAAGAGTCAAAATAAGCGACTCGCGCGTGCTGAATTTCGATAACGAAATATGTATCGTCAAAGTTGAACTTTAAATGCTGCTCTTTCATTTACTTTCGTCTATAAATAAGACGAGTTATTTAAGGAATTAATAGGCTTATAAAGTAATCGAACGTGTTCTTTGATGTGAGTCTTACGTGTTTCGAGACCTTGCGGATTTGTTTGCTTGAATGAGAGAAGAAATTTGTTTCCGTTAATATACGTGACGATCCATAAATATTTAAATGTTATAAAGCAAAAATGCCTCGAATAGAGAGGAAGCAGAAATATATTTTAGAGGAAGGAATTGCGTCGGAAATTTAATGATACGAGGCGCATCGTTGTTTGTATAATAATTAAATGATTATATATTTAGTGAATCGCAGAAGAAATGTTTATATAATAACTACAATCTTTTGGTTCCCCGTCGACGCTGTTCGCTGTTAAATTTTATTTGCTTGCGATCGTATTTGATAGTTTAACTAATTTAACGATCCATGAAACGTAATAGAAATTACGAGTTACTGGTAAGAAGCGACGTGTAGCTATATTTTTGGCTTCATTTGTTTTTTGTAATGATAAGTACGAAAATTATATCTATATACATACGATATTTTATTCCACGCTGTTATCCAATTACATTTCAAAATTATATTATAAGTGCTCTTTGTGTCGCTATATATGTGTGTAAATATGCCTATATATACACGCGTGTCTTTCGGTGGGAAAATAATTTAATAAAGTGTCACATGAATAAAAGCTAACATAATATTGGTATATATAAACGTTTGAAAATACTGATGTCAAGTTAATTTTGATTAGTTTATTGTGATATACAATTGTGTAATTTTTTTCACGCGACAGTACAAGATTTGAGTATTATTTCGGTTATGATAATATACACAATTTCGTTAATAATTCAAGATTAAAATATTAAACAATATCGAGAACTCTCAAATACGAAGAAAATCATTTAAGGAAGTTATCAATTAATTTAATTTTGAATTTACAAACCGTGTAGTCCTATTTTTTGTGTTTTTACTTCGTTTACACTTTTTATGCATATAAATTAGGTTAATATACATTTCGATGTGTCAGAAAGATATTTATTACCTATACTTTGCATGAAATTGCTGTTTTTTTTTTCTATATGAGTTATTGATTTATTCATTAGATTTGTTTCTGTATGAATATAATGTTTGTTATCTAATATAGGTAAGTTGCTGTTTGCATACAAAATTGTCAACGTATAGTATTTCAAATTGTTACTATATTATACGTATATATTATATATAAAATTATATTTATATGCGTTAGAGGAATTTAAAATTCAAATTAGAATATAAAGATGAAATATTTCGACTTGATTTCATATTAATAAAATACGAGAATTATAAATTGATAATGTTAATCTTTATGAAAACTTGTTCGTTTTTAACTTTTTAAGCCGTATTGATAAACTTTAAAATTTTATTCATATTACTGTCGTTATTGACATTGTTTAAATTCAGTTCTTAATTTTACACTGTTGTAAAATTTATTTTATGATTTAATAACAAGTTTATTTAGAGTAATGATGTCATAACTGTTTTGTTATATTCATATAAATAAGTCTGAAAATAAATTACAGTTAATTATAAATACACTTTAAATAACCAATACTTTTCATTACGTGTGTCATATTTTTTTAAAAGAAAGTTATTTATTTTGCATAATTTGAAAATACCATTTTCATGAACAATAAACAATAATAGTAGCTCATAAAAATTATAAAAATAAAAATAAAGGATGTTAGATTTTAAAGCATTTTTATAAAAAAACTCGATCATGACTTTTCGATAATACAATTTCGTCAATAATACAAATATGATATATTATGTATTTATTCATTTATGAGTTAAATTACATACAAAAATGTACTCCTTAATATAGTAGTAACCAATTACAATTGTTATTTTCAAATAATGACATATATTTTAAATCGTACGATGAAGGATTTTCATTCCGAAATAAAATGATGATTCGATACTATGTCAATATGAACGTAAATTGAATGAACTTTTGTTAACACGTTAATTAAAATTACATCTGGTCACGTAGAACACATAAGTAACTTATTTACAGCACAAATTTCATTAAACCCATAACATGATGGTAAACTTTCCGAGAACGGCAACTTGAGTGGTCGGTTTAATTTGCAAATAATTGATGTACAATATATGGTGAACATGTATCCTTTTATGGTATTCAATTACAGATGACACGCTACAAACAAGCGGAATTTGAAGATGAAGATTGCAGCAGTATTGGTTCGGTGGCACTCAATAGTGCAGGGATCAGCGCGTCAACCACTCACATTCGATACTATCCGGTGAGTTTTTCAGATAAAATCAAATGCTTTCAGATGATTCGTTTCCATTGTAGCAGAAATCATAATACAAGTTGAAAAACACTTAGACAAAATGTCTTTTCAATTTTCTATTTTATCAATTGATATATTGAGGCTTTAAGAGCTTTAGGCAATATTATTTTAAAATTATATTAAAGTTATATTGATATTTAAATAATAGATAATAATTTAAATTTATGTAAGTACGTTTAAGTTTAATTATATATTTAGTCAATTATTTGAATATTCACCTGACACGCAGAATGATGTTGCATTAAAAATGAATGAAAGTTCTTATTTATTAAATATTGTTTATATTTATTATTATTTTATTTTATTATTATTAAATATTGATATAAATAATTCAGTAAATATTATATACTAATATACTAATAATGTTCAATAAATGTTATTAAAAACACAGTAAATCACAGATAAATACAAATTCATTCAGAAATTGCCGAAATTACTTTTTCTGTAAACATTGATGAATTTTCGGTATATATTTATAATTATTCATCAATGTTTACTGAAAAGTTCGGTAATTTCTAATAACTGAAATTTTGTGTTAAGTTGTGTCCGTAAGTTTTAAGGTGTTTTTAATGATATTAAATGAACTTTCAGTAATTTTTAATGGAACATTTTTCTACGTGTTTTGTTTACAAAAATCTATACAGTTTTAATTTTAAAAAACATATAAAGCATATCGATTACCGTAATGTCAATATTTTATCATATTTTTAAACAAAACTTATCTTTATTTTATATCTTACAAGTCTCACAATATCAAAATTGACATCATAAAACGACTGAGCGTTGTCGGACAATTTTCATTTTTATTTGCGTATTTCGAATCGAAATTATTTCTTGCTGACGGAAGTTGTAACATTTTAACAAAATCATTTTTATAAAGTTCCTAATTATAAAAGGTATTTCAACTATTTTTATTCGGAATTGTTTTTGTAATATATGATAGTGTGATGGTCAAATTGAAGGTATATTGATTAAATTTACTTACTTTAAAAGAGGTTCCTTTATAAAATTAAAATCTTTATTATTCCAGAATTTCATATATTAAATAAGAAAATTAATGTTATAATGATCGAAATCGGCGGACATCAAAATATTAATAATCTTATTTTTCATGTACGATTTTGTTTATTCGTATTACTTTTCAGATATTCATATTGTTGGGAAATTGGTAAATGTAATATATTGTATCAGTGCGGATGCTGAAAGAATAAATCTAGGATGAAAATAAAAAACATACCGCATAAATTCCAAATTCACTTTTAATAATCTGCTTAAATAAATGACAGAAAATATTTGATTTTAATACTCTCGTAATATTCTTATTCCATTTTAAGTAATCGTAAATAAACCGGTAAATTATATGTATATATATATATATATATAGTCATGCTGTTTTTGCCTTCGAATTTGTGGAATAGTATTTGTAGATACAAGTGCGTCGTTTCGTTGGCAAAATTATTGCAAATTTTGCACGCACGATTAATAATGAACTCAGTGATATAACTTTCTAACATTACAAGCGACATAGCATTTTTGAAACAAAAGTTTTTAGTACTATATGAATTCCCTCGGGTATTAATGGCCTTGGCCTATAAAAGAGAGAACGGATCTTCACACATTTTCTTCCTTGTATCCTCCGCTCTAAATAATTTCTTGTACTAAGTTTGTGATTCTATTATAATCCGAAACGTTATAGATTAGTACACAGATTACAGTATTACGTCAAAAATGGCTGAAATATAAAAAGGAAATGCTTTCATTGAATATTTTACGTATACAAAAATGCACGTGAAAATAATTATTGAGAATAATGTATGAATCAAATATTGATAAAATTGAAACATTTATTTTATCATTTTATCTTTTTATGAAAGGTATAACGAGGGGAAATGTTTAATTCTTTTGTAGAAGTAAAAGAAAATACATTTCAATAATGGGAATGGAAAATACGTGTGATAATATCAAATAGAAGCAAAAATATTGAAATGAATTTCTTATCAATCGAATTTCCTGGTTATTATTTATAGAAACAACACTATAAATTAAGTTTACGTATTTTTAACATAAACTTCCAAGCTGTCTCGTGTATTTGTCATTTTGAAGTCATTTTGTGGGTTCTAATTTTGTCATGATTAGATGATCCATATGATTCTATAAAAATGTTGTTCAGGACGTTTATCGTAAATGCATATGTCTTAAGATATTCTAGTATAAGTATGTACTAAAATAGATGCTACTTAATTGAAGAACTACATTCCTATACTCTTCTACAAATATAAAGAATTCTTTATTTATACACAAAACACGGTTGTGTGTTTAAATTTAATAAAAAAAATAAATAAATAAATACAAATTAGAATAATTAATTCAATGTTCCTGAAATCAAGAAAAATATACTTCTTTTTATATATTCGCGTGTATATTTTATAATACGGTAATATTTTATATTTTTTATTTTATACACCTATTTTTGATGACTTAAAATGTATTATGTTTAATTTGTTCCTAATAATTTGGTTATCTAACTTAATGTGTTTTATAGAGATTCGTTAGTACAATTTGTTTATCGGAAAACAATTTAAACTATTTACTAATTTGAAACCTTTTTAAACCTTTCTAAATGAAGCCGTGACAGCCGTGAAGCCTAAATATTACTATTTTTTACGGTCATGTTATAAGTATGTTATTAGTATAATTAATGTAATGATATTTGAAAAGTGAAAACTGTAATTATAATTAAATGTACAATAACGGTTTAAACTTATTTTGCAGTAATTAAATACATCGAAAAACATAATGGGTGCTTTATTTGTGTTGGCAGGGATATATGCGTATTCGAAAATTAATGCAAAGAATTGAATTAATCGTAACAATTACAGTGCTATCTTCGTTTCAAAATTGTGTTTTTATCTGGTACGTTTGACCTAAATTTTATGTTCGATATGATTGCATTGTGAGAAAAATAGTTTCATTAATTTTCTCATTTATTTTACCGAATTGATTCAAGTAAACAAAAATAATTTATTCTACATAATGCTTCATTTATCAAGCTTACAGTAGATCCATATATAGAATTTTATGTAAAGTAATGCATTAAAATTTATGTTAAGATGAATGGAATTAAACTATAATTTGTTGACTTTATGGGGTTAAAGTATCATAATTTAAAGGGAACAAAATTTAGGTTAGGTTAATTTTGTACTTTCATTTAATGTTATTATGTCAAATTGATGACAACGTTAATAGAAGAAAAATGATTGAGCTGATATATTAAATTTATTTTTAATTATATTATGTTTTCAATTTTATTAAATTATGATGGCATATTTTGAATATTCCTTTAATAATGTTTAAATCCAGAACAATTATTGTAGAATAATTTCTTATAAATTAATTACGTGTATCAAAATTGATAATGAAATTGAGGTATATTAATATTGATTTTAATTGAATTTTTCTTGTCAATTTGTATATTGACATTTTCTATTTGTTTTATGACTTGATGTTAATCAGACATATACCATCTTTTACATGATAAATGTGATTTCCACTATCTATTCCTTTATAATAATATTATTTAAATTTTATAATTTATTATTTTGTGTAATTATAATTTTAATTTGTTATCATTTAATATTATCATATTAAAGGATACGTAAAAAATTAAAAATAAAATAATTTGTGTATTAAATACTCAAAAATTGCTCAACAATTTTTTTTAATATATTACTATTATATTTATTTATAGTGAAACAATAGTTTTGAAGAATTATAATAATTATATTATAATATAATTACAATTATATTATATTAGAATTTTATATAATATTTATACTGTGTACACTCTTAAAACGATCCTTTTATCTCAAGATTTTAGAATTTTAAAAACAGATTAAAAAAAGACACAAAATACAAAATCGTAATATAAACAAAGAAAGTATATTTACTCAACCTGACTTTGTTTATTTTGTGTGTTTATATGTTTACTTTCCATTTTTAATTTGTACCAACATATTAAAACTTTACGTGAAATAGATTATTTCTAAGAGTGTAGTTATAATATACATACATTGAGAAAAATACCTGTGAAAAGTTACTGTACCAAAAAAGTATTCTGATGCGATGTTTGTTGACACATAAAAATTACCCCTAAATATCGTAAACATTATTTCGATATCTTTATATTTTTTACTGTGTTTTAACGGTAATCATTATTTGTGGACAAACATCGTATCGAAATAATGTTTTGACACAGTTATTTTTAATAAAAATTTTTCTCTGTGTACTTCTTAATTTTTCATTTAATTATATAAATACGTTTCGATGAGAAATCTTAAAGAAAAAATACAATCTCCATAAAAATTCTCTACCCGATATCAAATTCTGAAGCATAATTTTATATTTAGTAAACGCCTTCCCTTTCCTACTTTCAAAATTACTTGAAAATTACAGTATCTACTACATCGGCCACATTCAATCCTTATAATATGAATTAGCACTAATGAAATTTCTGATCATAATCAAAATTATTCACGCATAATTTATTTACGAATCAAGTATACTTTATTTCACTACATGTAAACGAATTACTGTCACGAACCAGGGAACGACGTTATGGCGGGCAAGGAGTTCGCTGGAAAGATGCCTATTCATAATTTGCGCTGCCCTATTATTAATGGTAGTGATATTGGCGATAGTCATTAGTAGTAAAAATGGCTGGGACGATGCGCAAATTCTCCACGTTACGTCTCACAGTAAAGGTAAATACTGAAGTCAAAAGGAATAACAGACAGATCGTTTATTTCCTAATTTACGAGCCTTTCAGCCAACAGAATTATTTTTCTGGCGATTATTTACGAGTAAATAAATATTTATAGACCAAATTTCTTGCTCTTAAAATATTGCCATATAGTTAAAAGAATTCTGTCGAATGTGCTTTCAAAATGCACGGATTAGTTGCTGGCTTGATAAATAGTTTTTTTTTTCCATTTATTTATTTTTTGAAATGACGTATTCCTCAAATTGCGCGCAGTCTACGGACTGCCAACGTTTATAATTTGAAAATAATTTTCCTTCTTTGCTTTTAACAGACGGTTCACACTGTATCACGAAGCACTGCGTAACCGTGGCGGCATCTCTTATAAATAGCATAGATTATACAGTTGATCCTTGTAATGATTTTTATGAGTACGCTTGTGGCGGCTGGATTAAAAAGAACCCCATTCCGGATGGCAAGAGTTCGTGGGGAACGTTCCGCAAATTGGAACAGGAAAACCAGTTGGTCGTGAAAAATGTCCTTGGTATTTGAGAGAATATAATTTTTCGTTATTCTAGTCGTCAATTTTGATTGCATTTTGCGTCTTTTTGTTTGATATTTTAATTAATTTAAAACAACGCGCTGAGATTTTACGTCAGTTTTTTTTATATTCTAAGGGACCGGTTTTTTTAATTGTTTAATCAGAAAAATCAACCAACGAGATGAAGTCGAAAGCAGAGAGGAAGGCGAAGCAGTATTATTTATCCTGTATGGATGCGAATGAAACAATAGAAGCACTTGGCGCAACACCCTTACAGAATTTGCTGCAAAGCATCGGAGGTTGGAATATATCAGGAGAATTTAATATAAGTAACTGGTCGCTGCAGAGGAGCATGCACATACTTCAGAATGGATATAACATGGGAGGGTTCTTTACTTGGGATATAAACGAGGATGACCGAAATAGCAGTAGACACATTATACAAGTAATTTATTCACATTAAATATTTGAATTAGACGACGATTGTACGTGAAACTTTGAACGCACGAGGTGGTGGAATTAAGTTTCGCGGGATTCTCGAAATTATTACAAAATGATTGTCAAATTGGTTTTAATATTTAAGTAGTTAAAGTTAAAGTTGAACAGATTTAACAAAATTCAGAGATGTTTCGAGTTGTTAGTAGAGATAAATTTCATAACCATAAATACAACCATATCAAATGGTTATACACTGAGAAGAAAGGTACAGTAGAAATTACTATACCTTCTAGCATTGGTAGACTATTTCTAGTATCTAAAAGTAGATGTAATGTTGACACCTTTTGTGTTTTAAACATATAAGAATTGTTATAATGGTATAGTAATTAATTAAATATACTTCAAGATATTATTCAAACGCCAGAGGGTATGGTAATTTATAATATATTTTTCTTCTCCGTGTACATTTATTAAACGGACAATGGTGATTATGACTATCTCTAGACAATCACTTCACGGATATAAATGTACAGTAAACTTTTACCACAATTTATGATGAGGTAAGCAGAAAAACGCGTTTTCTAGAATATAATAGAATTTATAAACAAAAATATTACAAACCTGACAAACCTTACCTCTCTTTCTTACAAAGATCTTAATTAAGACGAATCTTAATCTCTTTAGGTTCATAATATTTGCGGTTATAAATTCTATTAAATTATGAAACTTTGTTGTATGTCTCGTATGCTTGAGACGCCACAGGTATAAATATACAAAAATAATTAAATAATTAGAAACAAAATTGCGTTTGTTTGTAGATCGATCAAGGTGGGTTGACATTGCCAACGACTGACAATTACTTAAACAAAACAGAACATGGAAAGCTGTTGGAGGCGTATCTAAAATACATGACGAAGGTAACGCTTAAAATAATCGCACAATCGTATAAATAAAAATAAACAGACGAACACGCTTAAGATTGCAAGAGCGCAAAGACAATTGCAAAAATAATTTAAACTTGCCTTTATTTTTAAACCACGAAAACTTGTCCAGAGTAAGTCGGATATAAGTTTACGCTGAAACGCGCCTCGCCGATAAACGCGCGGTCTTAATTGACGCGGTACGTTTTCGCTTATCCTTGAGCTTTTAAGATATTCCTCAACTTAGTTATAAGTACTTCGAACGATTTCAAGATAAAAAACTTTTCTATAATTACGCGAAACTTGTCCGCGTCGTTCGCGTAACGAGTTCCATAAATTGCCGACGATTCTCCTGTTTGTTATTAACAGTTTTTAGTTTCAAAGGGCTAGCGAGTTGGTGCCCCACCGTAGTCGTGAATTTTAATAACAATTCTTCGGTCTGCACTTTTTTTTCAATCATCGCACACAAATCGACGCTAAATTTATTCTCAACACAACCGTAACCCACTTATATGCTTTCGTTCTGCTGAAAGCACAGTTCGCTTTTACGGCAAGTCACATGATATTCCAGGTATATATGACCTTAATAAGCTATCAAGCCCTATGTTTTAGATTGGCGTGCTCCTGGGAGGAGAAGAGAACTCGACGCGGAATCAAATGTTAGACGTTATTGCCTTTGAGACGAAAATAGCGGAGATAACAATTCCCCTGGAAGACAGGAGGGACGAGGAGAAGTTGTACAATTTGATGTCTATTAGCGAGCTGCAAAAACGCGCGCCATTCGTAAGTTCGGGGTGTAATTTATTTCCGGGCGACGCACCTTATCGCGGATTTTCACGCTCCTTTGATTCGCTACGCAAACAAATTCGCTCATCCGAACGAGTCTCTCGCGAGCCGCGCGAGAGAACAGCGGGGGCGGTGGAAGGACCGTCCGGGCGGATCGCGTATTTTTTTGCGCGACGCTTTCTAAAGGTGGAACGAGAGAAGGAGATGGGGAAAAAACAAATTAATTGCTCGGGAAATGAAAGATAACGTGTCAAGGATCGCGATTAATTCGGTCCGAATTGATACAGGATTGGGCGCGATTACTCAGCAGAAGGATGCGACCGAGTGGTTATATATATATATATATATATATATATATATATATATATATATATACGATTTGATGACAAAGCTACTTTCTCTCCCGATCAATTGGCTGCGATAGACGGATCGGCTTGACCGTCGGCTCATGCAAATGCTTCTTTTCAGATGTCATGGCTGGACTATTTTCAAAACGCGACGAGGATAGTGAACAAAAAAGTGAGCAACAAGACAATGATCGTGAATTACGCGCCGGAATATTTCGCGAATCTGACGAAGCTCGTGCAAGAGTATAACAAGACAGCTGAAGGAAAAGTGTACGTCAATTTGCGATGTCCAACTGTATGTGTGCGTGTGCGTACGCGTTCGCAATCTCGGCGTTGGTTTGTTTCTTTGTTGCTAATTGTACGTTGCTCGTTGGTTTCAGTGTTCTGAACAATTACTTGGTATGGCAGACCGTGCGGTCCCTCACGGCGTACTTATCTAAGCCATTCCGGGATGCTTACAAAGGACTTAGGAAAGTTCTTATTGGCTCCGATGGCAGGGAGGAACAGTGGAGGTATTGTGTCAGCGACACCAATAATGTCATGGGATTTGCGATAGGTGCTATGTTCGTCAGAGAGGTCTTCCATGGCAATAGCAAACCTATGGTTGGTTCATGTAATTTCTTACCTTGGTATCTTAAGTATCATGTAGAGGACATTTTTTTTAAACCTTATCGAAAGTTTTTGATTCATTTGTTTAGTATAATATATTGTTCTGAAAACGCGAGTGAGATAGAAAGTTAAATAATATCCCAAATAGAAATTTCTCAAGTAACTCGCGAGTTACTAGAAATTTTATATATAAATTCTCTAGTAACTCAAGAGATACTCGACAAATTTCTACTAGGTATATGTCCCTAGTATATGTTTTGTAAGATAATTTCGAATATTTGCATTGGAAATAGTAAATAGTTTTAAACGGCGATAATATAAGTGTCTCACTTTAGGATGGAAATGCTATAAGCAAGATAAAGACAAATATATAAAACCATATAACGCTGATTTTAAATTGTTCAAAGTTCAAAATTTTGATATGAGATATCAGCATTTTTCAGAATATATTGCGCAATGTTAATAGTATTTTAATAGTATTTTAATTTTACTATTTAATATAGTAATTTATTATACTACTTGCTTTAATCAAGTAACGCGCACAATATTTTCTCATCGAAATTGCACGACCCGTATAATTATCTCAGTGTTTATTTGAAATCAAAAACATATCTAAGAAGTTTAATTTTACGGTTATATTCATTGTTAATGAAATGGTTATGGTTACATGTTTAATGTTGGTTGTTCGAATTAAAAGATTAAACAAGATTTTTAGCTCTAATCTATTAATGGGAGGCAATGAATGCAAGTACAAGTGGGTTACAATATTTATGTTTTTAAAATGTGCCGTGTACTTGAGTATGGTTAAACATAAAATAAGATTCACTATTAACCTTAATTCGTAAGTGGAAGTTGATTAGTTTCATCACGCGTTTAAAAAAGCCATGAAAGTTTGTGATTCTTTATTAGCGATAATATTGTGTATAACAGTTAAAGAGGAAATCAAGATTTTGCTATTACAACTGCAATGACTTTAACTGAACAATTAGACTTAATTTAAGTCCATAAGAATATTGTTTAACAAGATAAAATAACTCAGAAGATTGGATAAATAGTTTACACGGACGTTGTTTTAAATAATCGTCACCGTGTCTTACTGTTTGTTTAGAATTGTTTTGATTTTCTGTCACGATTTTCTGACAATTCGTTTAATACAATTTTTGTGTTTTATTACAATATATTTTCGTCGGGGGGCACATGCTGAGGTATAACATATAAACATGAAGTTTCGTAAAGCAAGATTATAAGGGAACATAACCACGGCAGATATTGTATATTATCTTATATCGTATAGAATGCTGCTGTCATATCACCGGCAAGTGTGAACATTATGCAAGTATTATGCAAACATTAATTTTTGCATAATGCTAGCATGAATATCAGCATAATATATTCACGCACGCGCCGTAAATGCTAATTTAAATCATTGAACTTTCTAGTGGTAAACGTTTCCATGTTTAAAATTTTGTTTTCTTTCTCTTAAAAAGTTATGATTAATGAATAAATAATTTCTATTCATGATTTAAGTGATTTTGAAAATTAGACATTTATATTAATATATATTTTATTATTAGTATTGTTAAAGAAATTTAAGAATGTTTGAATTGAAAGTGCAATAATTATAATTTCAAGAGATGTTAAAATCTAAAAACGTTTTTGTTTAAACAAATTAGTATAAATATTCAATATATGCCACAAATAATAATAAGTGAATTTAAATAATATATAATAAAAATGATATTATAATAATACATAAATGAGTTATTATGTATATAAATGTTTATATATATATAGGAAATTCCTTGAAAAGTAGTTCCGTATCTCTTAATATCGATATAATCAAACGCCCCTCGGAAATATGGATTCTCATTTCAAAGGGGAATATTTGTTTTTGTTCTCAATTATAAAAGAGGCACGTGTGTTGTTTGTTTAATATCGCCTGTATCGCGTGAATAATAAAGTAATCATCTAATATAATATATTATAGCTTAATTCCTTATCTTTATATTTGAATTTAAAATTTAAAAATTGTATTCAAAGACATAATTTAGAATTCCCTATTTTTCCAAAGAGAATTATTCATCATTATTAAATTTTAACTGATTTATATATATTATATAAACAATATCTATATGTTATCGATATCTATGATATATGATAATTTTATATTAAATAATCTTATAATCTGTAATCTTAGTTGTAGTTAGTGTAATTAATGATATCAGAATTACTTGGCATTTTAGATTTGAATTAAAATAATTCAATGTGAAATAAAAACATACACAAATCGTTCGTTTAACGCAACCAATCAGTGATATGAAATGTAAGATTGTATTATCCATTGCTTATAATCGTACATTACTCGATAGCTATATCTGGCATTAAATGTTCGGTCATATAGATATATATATAAATATTGTAATAATAATGCATCGACACACTCGTACCGTAAATCAAAAAATAATCTCATTATAAAGAGAAGAATCGTATCCTTTCATTTTGATTTATTTTAGGCGGAGAAAATGATCAACGAGATTCGTGATGCTTTTGTGAAAAATTTAAAAAATGTCGATTGGATGGATGCCGAGACGAGAAAGGCGGCCGAGGAAAAAGCGAACGCCATCACTGATATGATAGGTTTCCCGAATTTTATTTTGAACCCGAACGAGCTTGATGAGCGTTATCGTGATTTAGTGATAAAACAAAATGAATATTTCATGAACAACATAAGGGTGAATAAGTATAATATCAAAAAGAATCTGGAGAAGCTCGACCAGCCTGTAAATAAAACAACGTGGATTATGCCCCCGCCAACCGTGAACGCGTATTACACGCCAACCAAAAACCAGATCGTATTTCCAGCTGGCATTTTGCAGAGTCCCTTTTTTGATATGGAAAATCCAACGAGTTTAAATTTCGGCGGAATGGGCGTCGTAATGGGACACGAATTGACACATGCTTTTGACGATCAAGGTAACTCCGCCATACGAGATATATATATAATATAATAAAAGAGCGCCCTATTCCGATATCGCCGAATCACTACGTTTTTTTATTGAACGTCAAACGCGTGCTTTTTTATATTGTATACATGTAAATTTATACGCTTCAAATTATTATTACGAGTTCATCTGTCGTAAATTCGCAACATATATATATGCGACGTATAAATATTTGTTTTTATTAAACTAGCGAGGCGCGTATCATACCGGTATCATACGTATTTATAGCTATATTCAGATCAATAGTAATTTAGTCGGTTGGAGAGCACGTTTAATGAAATTAACGGTTTAATAGTATTGAAGTGACGGCGAACACGTTCGCGTTATAATAATGTTTATAACACGTAATTTAGATACTTTCTTCGCGAATTATGTTTGTACAAATACGAATGGTCTGTGTGTTTAATTTATAAAGTATTCTTGTTGGATTGTTCTCACGCAACTTTGTTTTCTTTTAGTAATGGCTCGGTTCCGACGATATGGTTAAGAATTATAATTAAGCGATTGTTTTTTGCAATTAAACACGCATTTTGTGTTTCAACAGAAACTGTTTCAAATCATCGCGTTAATCCCAAATGTGATTCCATTTCAGGCCGAGAATACGATTTACATGGAAATCTACATCAATGGTGGAACAACGCCACGATAGACAGATTTAAAAACAGAACGGAATGTTTGGTAGAGCAGTATAACGAATACGAAGTGGATGGACGGCACGTTAATGGGAGACAAACTTTAGGTAGAAACGTTGGATTCATTTTCAAGTTTATAAAAACAATTATCGACTCATTACCACACTTTAGTTAATTAATTAGTTTTTGTTATTACGGTCAAATTAACCACGGAGAAAAACGATTTGCAACTTTATAATACATTTAAAAAGTTTGCACTATGGCTATGCAAGTTTCTAATTGTATTTTTTTTTCCACTTTCGCGACCCGTTAGAAGTAATTATTTGCTATAACTGCATCATGATTAAGTACAAACGGTTGATCCATTAAAATGTTGTTGGTCGATAAATTAAATTTGGATAATTTAATCCATAAAGCTTTATTTGAAACGAAACGTGGGGACCTTGATATGGTGATTTTTAATTGGAAGCTAATACGTTGTGTTAAATGAAACTGCCTTTTCTAGGTGAAAACATCGCAGACAATGGAGGCTTGAATGCTGCGTACCACGCGTATTTGGCAACAGCGAAAAATTATACGGATCAGTTGCCCTTGCCAGGACTTAATTTAACGCATCGTCAATTATTTTTCTTAAACTTCGCACAGGTATCGTTAGTTTTCGTAATTATCCATAGCAGGGAACAAAAGAACCGGTGATAAATCGTTTTGATTTCATTTAATTAGTTCCAATTGGAAAGGGATGAATTGACTTTATTTGTTTCCGATTAATTAAATGACAAATTTATTGCGTACGATTCATTTCATTTTCGACAATATCAGTTGTGCACTGGAAAGGTATATTTGAAATATGATTTCTTTGATCCGAGTTATGGAAATAGAATAAGTTTTTTCGATGACAAATGATATTACAATTTAGACATTTATAATATCATTTGTAATAATTTATATTGCATTTTGATTATATTGTTATGATTCGAAATAATTTTTTTGCAAAAAAACGTTTTAAAAGCTGGAACATTGTAAACGAATTATATTTGAAGCTATGTTTATGTGAAACGGCGGTAGTCATTCTTTCCTCTGAATTTACGTCTTTCCATATGTATATATATATAAATGTTCGATAAATGCAAACATTTAACGTTCCTATCAGATACGGTGCATTTG
>JABFQC010001890.1:0-17666 GCA_022817085.1 Psilanteris sp. ZL-2020
AAATACAACGAATCGAACACGAACATTGGGAGAAGTCAATTTTTTTTAAGAGTGTAAGTATGGTATCTTATAATCTAACTTTTTTCTACTTTAACAAAAATTCCTAACCTCATAAAGAATTTCCTATAGACAAATCACTTTTTGGCACTGTTTCTCAAATTCGCGGAAAACACGAACGCAAAGCCTAACTTACAATTTCATTTTCACCTCTGTCGACGTAAAATTTATATTTAAAAGCAGTCGACATTCAATATTTTCAAAAGCCCGTTGCAGCAATAAGCATCCGAACAAAAATGATAAATAAGTGTATTTCTTGGTTAAGCTGATAATGAAAATAATAACACTCATTGGTGAACGTGACACGGCAATTATTTTGTACGAGCAGCAGGTAGACAGGTTAGCAAGTAGGCAGATAGACAGGTATTCTTCGAGCTTGGTTCGCTTCAGCCATCTCTTTCGCACCACAGAGCGCGAATCACTCGGGCCGAAATCGCGCCGGGGAATAACAAGTGCAGTCACGATGAGGCTTTGCCAAGGCGAGAGAGAATCGCGAGCCTTAAGGATCCGTCCTGGCGTCCAAAATTGTAAAAGGATGCATCCCTGATTAAGGATGGCTTCGGTCCCAGGGAATATAAGGCATGCGGTGTGAGTCCTTGTCGTCGCGGTAGCGCTGTGTGTCGTCCTCAAACGAAACGAAACGCGCGCCACATAAATTGTCTCCCTGTCTACCCGGGTGAAAGCTGGATTTGTTACAGTTTGCACTCTAAGTTGACGACCATTCGGAAACGCAGTTTCGCTTGCTCCACAGTTAATATTAGAATTTCTTTAATTTCCTTCGGACACCGTGCGCAGGAAGAGATCGGCGCAAACGAATTTGGAATAAATGTGTGGACGCTTTGATGTTATTTTATTCAAATTCAGTCTCACAGGGTCCAGAGCTCTTTTAAACTTAAGAGTTTACATGCAACTGTTCTCATAAATAGTATTGATATAATTTGGTGTTTATTTTCGTGTTTATCTATTTGTATATATACACAGAAAAAAAAGTTTTTCATATTTAGTCAATCTTTGACTAACTTAGTCACCAAAAGTATGAATATACGATCAAGTTATTTGATTGTCATACGTTGACAATAAAGTTGTTGAATAAGTCAATTTAAGGTTAAAAGTTGACAACATTATTGACAGATTTTGATTATTATATTTACCGTTGATAGATTCATTGTTTCAGACAACACTACTTTTTTCTGTATACGTATATGGTAGCGTTCTTTATATTTTGAATCATTTCATAATCAGCGTTTATACACTAAAAACATAATCTTACAAATTTGACCAAACTATTCATTGATAATAACAGTAGGAAAAGTGAACAAAAACGGAGATAAAAAATATTAGAAGATATCGTTGTTTTTATCAGTTGTTTGGTAATATTTGACATATTTTTAGTTTCTAATCATAATTTATCATATTAGTTACATTTTTGCCTCTTTTTTCCTACTGTTATTATCCAATTTGGTAAAATTTGTAAATTAATTTTTTTCTTCATCTTCGTCGGTTTGTATGAATTAAATATAATAACACCAGTTCATTTTTAGTAATGATCGTAGTATTACGTTGAATAAACAAATCAATAATTCGTTAAATGTAAATAAATTTTAATTCGATGATCAGTTGAAAAATTACGACATTTTTTTTTTAATAAATAATCAAATTTATTATCTTTGAAATAAATAGTTAAACGGAAAGGAAAATTGAACGTTTATTGAAACTCCGATAATATAACAGGTGTCGCGAATATGGCAGCTTGGTACTTAGCTGTATAAAGAACGACGAGGTTATATCTTGCACACTTCGTGGCCGAACGAGTCTGAGTTAAAAAATGACACGTTTGTGCGTATACCTACCACAATTTTTCTATACAGAAAAAGTTGTTCAAAGCTATGACTTGTTTTATATCTTCCTTAAGCAGCGATTCATAAATTCCGTCATTTCACACAATTCCAGTTGTAAGAAATCACGGCGGATTTATTAGCAACGGTTACCAGGTTTGGAGAACAATTACGATTTCAATAATACATTAACAAATCGTCGTGAATTTACGTGAAGTTGAAGTTTGCACGCAAAGAACATTTCGTTGATTCAACCAAAATTTTGTTAAATTTACAAAATATTTGGTACATTCAACCAAATTTTAGTTAAATGAACAAAATTTTGGTTCATTCAACAAAACAATTCTTTACATGTGTATTAAAATATTACTAAAAACCGCATTATACAATTACAATGAATAAAAAACCGCCAAATCGATCGATGGTCTGGACTCCGTGTACAAAATTATGGACAAACAGTAAAAGACGTAACTTCTCGGCTGCGAAGTGATTCGAGTTCAAGGACAACATCTCGAACGATTATCTTCAGCGTCAGTGTCACTTATATCACACGACTTCGATCGAAGACGGAACTGCGAAGCGCATCCTCAGAAGTCGCTTCGCACTAAATTTCTCGCCACTGTAAGGGCTAAGTGGACGAACAGTTTGCGTCTCTCATCTATAACGAGTTGATCTGATCGAGATCGATCTTTCTGGATCGAGAGATTTATATCCAATCGGTTGTGGCGCGCCAGACCATTTTACAAATATTTATTTTGTACCGTATTTACTTATTCGCTATTTACACGCGCGAATCCTCGCTTCAAGACAAATCCCATTAACTCTTCGCGAGATTTTTCTTAATCAGAAATGCTGCGATGTGTCGTGTAAAATAAGAAACTAAAATAATATATATATATATACTTTTATATATATATTTACATCTGTATAAATAATTGCAACTCGAATGAAATATCCCTTTTTATGCCATGAGAAATCATAACCTATTTTTGTACGCGCTTTAATCATTATTTCAGTCTCGTCGCAATTCTAAATATATTTATATAAATTTGTTTGCCATTAACAGATTTAACGTAACTTCGCGCAAAAGACGGATATATAATTTGACGGCGGAAGACGACGTGTCGAAGATACGAACTCACGAAGCAACCGAATCCCACGTCGTGCATCGATCGCGACGTTTCCTTTTCGTTTCACGAAGTGACTAGACACTTGACTGCTTTAACGCACCCTTTAAACGAATTACCCGAATCCCGATCTTCAAAGCCGTCGCCCCTTTTTTCTCGGCCAGATTCTGACCACGAAACTTTGCGACGCGCCGCGCTTGTCCATCGGCGTCGCTGAAAAATGTTAATTTTCAACAACGACGTCCGTCGAAACGAGTTCCTACATTGATCGAGTGAAAAATGTGTGTATATTTCTCAATTCCGATCGCGTCGTTAACTTCGCTTTCTATTCAAATGACACGCTGGGAAGTATGGAAACATCCGAATATACACTGAGCAAAATTTCTATTAAAAATTACTGTGCCAAAACAGTATCCTGATGCGATGTTTGTCAACACGTAAAAATTACCCCTAAATATCGTAAATATTACTTCGATTTTCCTGTTTTTTTTCCATGCTTTAACGGTAATCATTCTTTGTTGACAAACATCGCTTAAAATTACTTCTTTGGCACGGTAATTTTTAATAGAAATTCGTCTCAGTACATATATACCCGTAATGACTTTCCGCTCAAACTGAAAACGCGGTTGCGCAACGCAGAAAAAACATCAAAATTCGGTTGCACGTCTGATTGGACTTAACGATGCATGATCGGTTGGAAACATAGAAACCACTGGTGGCAAGCGCGTTATGGCACTTGTGTAATATAATATCGCTATTACCATACGCCGGGAATAAAATTAAAATAATTTTTGACGAGATTTTTAAAATTGTTGAGAGGCCGTGACTGGCCGTACGAGATAAAGTCCATTTAAATGTAGAAATATGGCGTTAAAGCGTGCGCGCGATATGCTTTTTAACTGTGGAAACAAAAAAACTGGAACCATAAATTCAGATAAATTGAATGACGCATTGCACGGGTACACACGTATACGCGAATATAAGTTGTGTCTTTCTCACGTTGCCAGACTTTTCGACATTCCACGACGATCATATTTCAGTCTGGATAATCTGACGTTTCACCATGCCAATAAATATATGATACTTTATTAAAAAGCAGTCATCGTCTCATTTTTATCCTCAATGCGAAATTTTAATCGAACGAATCACTCGAAAAAGGTTTCTTTCTGCGTTTCTCAAAGCGCTTCTCTACGATGAGTTTCCATTACGCACTAAGCAGGTCCGTATAACAGCGCGAATATGCCCATTATCGGCGATAATTTTTCTCGCCGCGCACTTTATTGCCGCCGTCATTTAAATTGTATATATATATCCCGTTTACGGTTATTAAAATATTAGCGAAACGTAATGTTCTTTACAATACGAAATGCTAAACCGCGCGGTATTCGAGTGTCGTGTTAATTGAAATTATAACTCGCGCATTATATACGCGCGCATAAATCCAGCCGGCACGCACGCGCGTTTCTTTTAGGAAACGGTATAATGATTGCTTCGGGACAAGGGAAAGAGGAGTTAAACATTTTCTTGCGTCCTCTGTGTTCTACGCAGCGCATAAATTCGCATTATCTTCGTGTAATTAAAACATAAACGGTGCATTAATATAAGATTGTTTAATACAATAACGATGCAATAAATCGCGCGAATTTTCGTGCGACATTCCTGACGTGTTTTTTGTCAATATAATAATATTCGAATTTTGCGAATATAATAATATTCGATACGCACAGTGCCTATTTATCATATCTTTCTTTATATACACTGTAAAAACAAGTGTTCTGAAAGTGTTTTTCAAACGTTCCTAATTATTAAAGTGTTCCCTTACCAAAAAAACTCTCAACTGCTTAGCATAACTATCAACTTGAGCATTATTTCGTACGCTCAAGTTAATATTATACTCAAGTTGAGAGTATTTCTGTAAGGGTTCTTTAATACTAATGTTTGTATACATCCAAATAGAACTATTTAAACGTTTTTAAATAATAACGCTTATAAGTGTTCCAAAAAGCTTCAAAAACGTTTTTTACGGAACACTTCTTTTTACAGTGTATTTGTTTATATTTAAATTTCCCCCCTCTGAATTTTTTGCGAAACTTTTGATTGCAAAACAGTTGATTCTTTGTAAATAATTTCTGTATTTTTGTGAATTTAAGGTATTTTTCCCATTAATTTTATTAAATAAATAAATAAATATATCATGTTTTGCGATTTTTCTAAGAGCAGCACTGCTAAACAGAAGTGTCTTAGATGTCACCGTTTTAAGACTCAAAGTGATTTATTTCAGTCCCCAGCTGTCTTAATGCAAAATATAGTGCATATCAGATTAAGATACTTAGGCCTCCTAATCAAGTCGCTTTGTGTCTTAAATAAGACACGCGTATTGCATTATTTCCATCAGCGACCTCTCCCGTAAATGAACGTTAACAATATATATAAACCGTCAGAATATATAAGAAGCAAATGTACCAAGTACAAAAGAAATTGAAACACCAATAACAGAGCGACAATAAAATAATATTTCATTACAAAGTACCCGGCAATTACCATTAGCGCGGTTATAAGCGCGGCACGAAACGGTGCTCCACTTGAAACGAATTATTAAGATTGATGCTCCATATTTTGGCGTGGAAAAAGTTTCGGTAAGTAGCCGAAGAATTTTCGGAGCCGAGTATAATTATCTTTTAAAAGACATACGTTTGCGAGGTAATTGCAACTGCGCGCGGTACGAACGTATAAGATCATCGGTCGTGGCGCGAGGCAGTAGCAACGGCATCAGAAGCAACAGCGGCAATACCGACAGTGAAGACAAGTGGTCCTTGCATTCCTCTTTGTTGCATAGCGATATAATATACGAGCGGTGTAGAAAACGGTCGGCTTTCCTCAGCGACAAAGGCCTCGCTAACTGACAAAGGGGAATAGGAGGACCGGCATATTAGGACGGTATGCGAATGCCTCGCTACATGTTTGTATGTATCGAGTTATACATACAGCGTATCTTCTTGTTCTCTTCATCCGCAACGTCGTATATAATAATGCCTAACTGTCGATGCCACCGATCGCCGAGGCTTAATCCTTGCGTCAGTCGTTGTCATCGTCGTATACGATCTTGATGATTTACATCCACCCGCGATGAAAATCCAAACGCGAGTTAGAAAGAAAGGAAACAGAAGCTGACTTCGGCGCGATGATTAATAAATGGTTTCCCGCGACGGAATGTATATGTTTGTATTGAATTCATATTTATACACGACGGCGCGATCGGAGGACGAGGGGAAGGATTTTGCGTGGGAACGTGAAACTGCACGGAATTTAAGGCGTTGTTGACGATAATTATATAATTGATAACAAACTTTGCTTTTGGATGACGGCGAAAAGTCGTGCAGAAGTTGGGGTGTTTGTTGTAAGAAAAAGGTAAACAATGTTGTTTTGTTTTGGAGACAAACTTCGGACGAATCGCAAGGTCATTTTGTACGATAAGTTATGGAAAGATAAATATTATTGTCCTTTTCCGGAAGACCGTGTTTATTTTTATAATACGTGACCTTTGAATTGTAATCGGTTTGTTGACGAAACAAAACTTTCACAACGGCATTGATATTTCGGCGTTTCATTCGGTTTATACGGGGAAACCGTATCGTTTATTAATTTGTAATAATACAATGGATCGTTCGCGTTACATCGTTAGATGTCAGACGACTCATACGAGCGTCGTATGGAAAGTGACAAGTAACGCGGCCATTGCTTCTGAATCGTACAAAATAATAATTACAATTATAGTAGTGGTTCGATTAAAAACGCTAGAATAACTGGTGTATATATAATGGTTGCGTATACCATTGTTACAGATACCCCGATATAACAATGGGACCTCGTTACACGTTAAAATACACACATTAAACTTTTTACGTATTTTATTTATCTACCCAGTTCACAACCTTCGTTAACCCTTTTACAATTGTTTGAATGATTGAATAAAAGCTATTGCATCGCGGTCTATCCTTAAACTCGAACGCGCGAGTTCAAAATGGCGAACCTGCAATAAGCATTAAATTTAATTGCGTCCTAATGAATTTCGCGCGGCGCAAAAACCGAATATCGTCCTTTAATAGACCCGCTACGTTGTGTTCGCGCGCTGCCCCGAGTCGTAAACGTAACTAGTTTTTAATAACTCATCGGCGAGCGACCGGCCGCTTCTTACAAATTATTATAAAGCACCAGAAAACAATCGAAAGCTGCGCGCCATAGCGTCTTTACATTCATAGCGAAAGGAATCGCCATAAGCAGCGCTCGTTAACGACCGTCGTTGTATGAATGAGGTGAGGCTGCTGGCTCTATAAATTTAACACGGGACCACCATCTTTGTCATCGTCGTTTGTCGACCGTAACGAGATTTGCTTTTTTGCCACTCGTTAATACAGTCGCTGAAAAGAGCCACGGTTGCGTCAACTTAGCTGTGAAAGGCAGATAGATTTTCATATAAAAAAAGTTGCCGCGTTTAACGACTGAATTAATTGCGATACCATTAACCAGCGGAAAGCGATAGAAACTCAGCCAAATCATATTTCGAAAAGATTAATCAATCGGCGCACGGAAAAATCGCGATTCGCTTTGCGCCAGCGCCAGCTTCGGAAAAGCCGTTATTAATTGTCGATAGGAATCAAAATGTAAATCGCCGAATTTATTCCTTATTTATATTCCTATTCTCCACCTTCCCAGCAGGACCAATACAAATGGCCTAATATTGTCCCAGTACTGGCACCAGAGTTGCTAGTACTATTATAATTGTAAACCGACGTAGGCCCATTAATGTACCATCGTTGGAGTGATAACGTCGGTCTAGTACTGTAACTAGTATCCTACCAGTACTTGTTTCCGATCTTTTCAGTATTGATTTTTATCTGGCACATTAGTAGTATTGTATTAGATATATATAATACAAATTACAATGCCTGGCTCAACTCTGGCACTTTACTGGTTGTCAATTTTGACGAAGTCTTGTTCAGGTCAGTTTTGCTGCTATTTCGGTTGTAAACCGTACGCGGAGAAAAGGTTTTATCAAAAAATACTATATTTACTGCTACACGTAGGATGAGGCTTTTAAAAATGAAAATAATACTATTTATTACTGTAAAGATTACTATATAATATAGTAATTTTTCTTATGATGTCTGCAATACTGAAATTAAATATAGTAAAATCTTTATTTTCAAAAACTCCATCTTACGAGTAGTAAATATAGTCATTTTTCATAAAACGTTTCTCCCTGTAGTGTGGCCAATGCTGGCACAAGCCTGGTTGCCATACTCTGGTAACCAGTACTGTGCCATTTGTTTAACTCGAGCATAGTCCTACTGGGTTTTTATATTCCTTCTTTTCCGCCGAATTCGGGAATCTTCTATAATTGGCGACGGCGTAAAACCGCGGTGCCAAATCCGGCGACCTTATCCGTGACCTTCGCCGGCCCGCCGCGAACCACCGGTTCCAAACAGGCGTCGGAACCGGCGAGCGTTTCGTTCGTTCGATCAATGAAAAACGAGCGACGCATCAATCTCGCGAAATTGACGGAAAAGAAAAACGACGCAAAACGAAATAACCGTGGAATAAATCAAGCGTCGTAAAATGGAAACGGCCGAAACCATCGCTGCGCGATATTCAAAGCAAATAAACTGCCGTGTAACACAAGTTGCAGCGGACAAAAAATATTTTCCGATGCACCGGCGCGGTCTCTATATTTCGCAAGCGCTCGAATCGAGCGGAAGTGGCGCGCGGAGACGGGCGCCCCGCCCGGCCCCTGCCCCGCGCCCGGTGTTTTATTTTTCGTAGCTCGCAATCATTGAAACGGCTCGATCGTAATTATTATTCCGCCCCTATATCGCGCGCGAAGAGATACACTGCCGAGCAAACGTAACGTAACGTAGCGAAACGAGGCGAAACGAAACGAGCTCGGAGTTACTGCGTCCGGCGGTGGCGCGCCTCTCTCTCGCTCGCCCGCGCCGGCTCGCGCCGTCGCGCTCACTCCCGCGGTCGTCTCCGTCTGTCGCGCGCGCGCGCCCATTTTTCTCTTTTTATCTCGTCCTCTTGCATGCGATACGACATCGAGTCCGAGCGTCCAATCAATAACTAGGAAACTCACGGACGTTTAGGGAAACAAATTCAGCGAGTCGCTTGATTGGAAAAACCGCGGGACCTATATTTGTCCCTAGCTTTGGATCGCCGATCCCGGCCGATCGGCGCTGAACCGGCGACTCTCGCTCGACGCGAAACAATGCGCGCCCGTACCCTCGGAGGGACGCGCCGTCGATGAAGGTATTGTTTAAGAATCAATCGGAGCAGATTCGCTCGCAATCAAAACACCGATCGGCTGCTTATTTCAGTCAGCAAATAGGCGCGCCGCGCCTCGTTCCGGGAGCTTTGTCGCTCGACCGGATTTCGCGTCGCTTCGGACGGGCCCTTTGTTCGGCCCGAATCGCGTAGTTCGCTGGGTTTAAAGGGCGCGATTTTCACCTCGGACCGATAACTCGATGCGCGACATCGAACCGAGCGTTGGTTTATCTGGACGGGTGTTATCTTCGGCTCGGTTGAATAAAAGCGAATTGCTTTGTAGAAATTCGTCCGGTTTGATGTCAAGTTTTGGTACGAAAATCGTGGTTTTTGGTCCGTCTGCAAAATGTTGTTAATCGTTCGATCGTTAATGATTGTTAATCGGATGCGAGTGGGTTTGCGCTTTTCGTTCGCCCGGTCAAATCTTTTAGGTACGTTTTGGGGAATGACCAGAGGCACGTTAAATAATCAATTTTGCAATTCTCGTCGGTGTTGGAGAAGTCGAAGTGGAAGCATAAGAGTAACCCAACGGGGAAACCTTGTTTCCAAACTGCAGCTCGTTTGCAATACTCGACTATGCTTGGCCGAATACGTAATGCAGGGCAGTGTGTATATATAGCGAGTTGAAAACGCCGGTGTGGATTATATGATCGGGAAATCCATTTTAAAGATCTATCATTGATATATTTTTGCGGTCGCATTAAAGATGAAAATCAAATTTTATTTTATTGACGCAGGGCAGCGATACGCTTTTCGGCCGGATCTACGAGCGATTTTGAGGTACAATTTTGAGCAAAATATATAGATCGTAGATTCTTGGTAGCGATTAATGCAAATATTGTATAAATAAGTGATTTTGTTCGGAATAAAAAAGTAATTAAATGGATGGGTTAAGTACGTTGAACATTTACAAGTGTATGAGTTTTTTTTACGGAATTTTTTTATTCCCATTTTAAATAATTTAAATTTGTTTTAAACAAAAATTTACTTTTCTTTGTATGTTTATATATTTTTTTTTATTTTAATGCTTGTCCGTTATGAATTGAGAATTATGTAGACTCACACTAATGTTATGATAAAAAGTTAAAGTTGACATTTTTTATTTGCGTGGAAAACCTATTTCACAAATACTGTTTATAAATGGTATTGCTTTTCACTTATTTCTAACTTTCGATATAATCGGGCAATATTCACAATGAAACTTTTACGATTTCTCTTTGGAATATTGTAATTTTAATTGCTATTGAATATTCTTAATTGTGTATATAAAGTTAACAAAATTGTATTGCAGATAAAATAAAATACTAGAATGTACATTATAGTAATACAAATTTAATCCACATTAAAGAAAATTTTATATTATTACTATTTCTAATTTAAATGTCTTTTATTATTAAATAATGTTTTGACATTTGAATTGAATATATATTTATAAAAAAATAATAGTACAATATCATTAATAATATATAAATTACATAAATAATCCGTATAAAAGCTATGTTTATAGCAAATATGTATAATACATTTATAATTTTGTATAACAATACAGTATTTTTTCTAATTTTTTAATCATAAATTATAAATATTTCTTAAACTTAATTTATCAATATTGATTGTTTTTATAGTATGTATACTATATATATTATATAAAACTATTATTTTGAAATCCGAATCTTTCTTTCTTCTTCACGATCTAATGCCCGAATAACCTATCGATTTAAACATAATAATGAAAGTTATTCGGCGAAAAATTGTAACATTTTATAATGACATGATAAAATTAAATTATAAAGTGAAGGTCACATGATTTCTAAAATGTAATTGTACTTTAGTTCATTTCATTTATTTATAATTGTACATAGCTTTATATTAAAGTCAAGTAACATCCAATAAAATATAAAGTAATCTGTTATATATTACAGTTTTAAACTTCCAAATTTTTTAATATTTTAAACTTTTCATTACCTCCATCACATAAAATATTATATATCTTGAATATAATAAAAATATTTCACATACACAAAAAGAAATGTATTAAAATTACTAGCAAAATATTAAATGTGTAACAGTACCCTAGTAATTACATTAATATATAGACCATATAATTTCACTATATTTAACAATATATTAAAAATATATTAAAAATATATGATCAATATATGATATTCACTTTCTTTATATATTGAGTATATATTAAGAATATATGAAAAATATATGGTTATTATATTTTAATCAAATTACTAGGGTAGTGTTCTATTTTTAAATTATACATAAATATTAGTAAACATTGCACATATTTCAGTCAAAATTGCTGACGTTTTAGTAAAAAGACAGAGTGCTAAAGTTTTATGTACAATTTCAAAATACAACACTTGTATCACACAATTGATATTTTATGAGCAATTTTTAATCCTTTTTTCTTTCCGCGTACAATTATCTAATACATCTTAATTTTATTACTTTAGTATTAAGATTACTATAGAACATAACCTATTATTCTATGACTTATAATCATTTTCATATATTCTACCTACATTATATTCATTTTATATCAACATTGACAATTATTTAGTTACATCACAAACGTATGCAGATGCAACTACACACCACGAGAAATTGAGTAAGACATTTATTACAACATCGCAAGATATGATACTGCGGTATTATTAATTCGATTACAGTGGTCCGCGAAGCCTGTGTATTCCAGTAATATATACTCCATTCAATTGCATTTTTGTATAATTTCGCTGCATTTCTTCTTGCGGAGGGGCTTCAAGTCGTGACCTTGACGTTCATCAAGGACAATACGTTGTAAATCTATACCGCCGCTATTTGTTTGAAAATATGTACAATGTAAAGATAACGAATGGTTAAATAAAACAAGCCGGATGGCTGGTCACGATGTGATCGTGGATGATATCGGATGGCCAAGGCTTACTCCGAGGAATCTATGTTGATACATCCCAGTCTCGTAAAACGATTATTGTCGCCGAAAGTATATGATTATGGCTTCGTTATAACTACGAGAGATTTCTCGGAGCATGAGTTTTAGCCTTTGCAGCGCGGTTAACTTTACACCGTCCATTTTGCACTTCGCACTATCGGCTGAAAAATTCATTCTCGACACAACCTCTGTGTTCGGTACAATACGATCTGCGGATTTAAAATGCTAATTAAATAAACGCACGAGCATCATTGTATCCACCGAGCTTTTCCCACTGCTTTTAACAGCGAATAAAGTTCACCGTTGTTCAGTTCATTTTTCACCATACCTGGGAGATATTAATTGCAATTGATGCACTCTTTTTCGTTTATATCTATTTTGAAGGTCAGCGTTGGACTTATGCATTGAAAAAAAGAAATATAATAATAGTTACGGTTTATATAATAATTTGGGGACAAGTGTGCAAATATAGTATTATATATAACAGAAATAAAGTAAATTCAATTAATATATTATACTATTTTCGATTATTTTATATGATAAAATAAAATTAAAATTACTATTATGTAAATAGTAACTTTTATTATTAGATTTTTTTTCTCAGTGTGATAAATGAAAAAAATAAATTTACAGATTATGTTCCCGATGTATATATATATATATATATATATATGTTGAGACAAATTTAAAAAAAACATTTTACCGTTTTTAACAATATAATAAAACGAGTTGTTGGTTATATCTTAAAAATTACTGTTTTAACAGTAATATTGGTAACTAAACAATATATAAATTATTATTTAATGCAAGTAAAGTTTAACATCAAAATCACACACCTTTGGAATAAATAAATAATGATGTAACAAAAATATACCTTTCAAAGTAAATCTTCATTGACGAAATAAAATCTCCTTCAAACTGTTATTATTCAGCTTTCAGTGTGCTTTGCTCGGAATGAATTAATTCATAAAATTGGACCGTAATTTTGTTGAGCGCAGTAAAATAAATGGCCAAATGTACAGGTCGTTTTGAACAAATCGCTTTGCCATTATGAAATGCGTGCAATTGATAATAGCCGAACACGAGTATGGTTGTAGCATAATCACGACGTTTTCGGGTTTCGCGAATGATGCGAAATTCAAGAGGGTGGAAGAAGATCGGGATTAATGGAGAGCGCCCAAATGTGCGTACTCGTTTTCTTGGGCGGCGCAGATTGCTTGCAAAGTGATATGGAAGATTGGGTTAGAACTGATTACATTATCGAAGGTGCAATAAGACCGTGCGCGCGTAATTTGTGCAAAGATGGTATGCTCCATAATCGTTAAAATCCATTTCCCAAAATGCAGAAGAGAAAAAGGAGACGTCGAATAATCTCAAAATGCTGCGTGATCAGTTAGATTAAATTCCAGAATTACGCTCGCAGTGGAACTTTTAATAGAGCACTGTACTATTACGAAATCAAGGCGTATGAAAACAAATTGTTTCGAACGATTTGATCAAACTATTCAATCGTTATCGCATTTTTTTAAAGAATTATTTAAATTATTGCCTTTGCACTTTGAAAAATTAAAATTAACAAAATTTTACGAACGAACGATAATAGGTTAATACGTACTTTTTTGCTAGTTGTCATTTTTCTATTGTATTAAATATGAATAAAATCTATTAACAATTCATTTACTAATAGAAACAGCATTAAGAGAATATTAAAATATATAATTCATATATGACTCTGCACTGAGAGAAATATTACAGAAAATGTTACTGTTTTTAACAGTAACGAAAAGATATGTATACTAAAATGGAAATTTTGGCGTTAAAATTAACATTAAATACTGAATAAACTGAATAATTTTCTCTTTTCTTTCTAACATGATCAATATTTACCATAAAAAATTACTGTTTAAACAGTATTTTTTAGGATCTGACCGACATATCTTTGCATTACTGTTAAATACAGTAAAAATTTCTGTTATATTTCTCTCAGTGTACCTAACATTTTCTACAATTATTTTGACAGCTTTATTTAAGCGAAGAATTAATTTGTATAAATAAAAAACTATTCATCTACTAAATAGAATCCGTACATTGATATTTTTGATCTTCGATAAGTTTCAATTAAACAAAACTTGCGTAATATTGTAATTTGTTGTTTAGATTATTCCATTTCACCCGAAGTGTAATTCATATTTAGCAGGTAGTTAGTCTCTATTTGACCTTTGGTTTTACTTCAGTTTGAATTTACACTTTATCTGGTCGTTGGCATAAACTTGATCCCAACTTGGTAGGTGACTCAAACTTAGTCTTAACTGAGTCTTTGACACAAACTTTGTTTTTAGTTCGAATTTAACCTTCCGCATATATAGCCCGTCGTTTATTTGCAATTGTTATATAATTATTGACTTCCGATGATTGCTAGTGTCCATTAAACGGTTGCAAGTAATCTGGCAAGCATTCAAAATCTATATACACTTGTTTTGATTAAAGAGTTGAGTGAAAGACCGTTTACAATTTTGTATTCAACTTTTACATTTAAATTTGATCAAAATATCCAATAAAAAGAAACGTTTGTCGATTATAATAAACTCTATGAGAAACAAATTTTGACAGATCCAGTTTTAAACATTTTTAACGAAATATCATTTTCAAATTTGTGTATGACTTTTTCCCCCAATTGATGCTAAGTATTATCAATAGCAATTTGATTCATGTACACGCAGAAAAATGTTGCATTCAAAATTACTGAAAGTTCAGTAAATATTATTCAAAACACATTTCAGTCAAAAATTATCGAACTTTTGAGTAAACATTGATGAATGTTTGTAAATATATACCGATAATTCATCAATGTTTACAGTAAAAGTTCGTTATTTTCTGACTGAATTTTTGTTTTGTCCGTGAGTTATTGTGTTTTGAATAATATTTACTGAACTTTCAGTCATTTTTAATGCAACATTTTTCTGCGTCTAAAAGTACAAATTTATTTAGATATCCGACGCCAGTGTGAGAAATTACCGTCAGGCTATCCCCCCGTCTTAATAACGTTATTTTATATCGAAGAAATTTTTCGTTCGAGAATATCAATAGAATGCACGAGAAACGTCATTCTTTTTTCGTCTTTAATCGTCGTGGTGAGGGTGCCGTAATCGAATAAAACCGATTCCCTGTCCTGAGAATTCTATGTAGTTCGTGGACTTCCTTCTCCGTAGAGGCCTATCTGTCTCCGGAATACTATCGATCCACAGCCACAGGCACCTCAGACTACCCTATTATTAGTTTACAAAGATATAAAATTACTCCTCGCCGAATCATTATTAACGTATCGCGTTACGACGCGTAATTACGGACTTATGCTTACTAAAGAAGATACATCCGAGTTGCCTTATACTTGATTCGGTAAAAATTCTTGCTTGTTAAATACGTTTAACACAAAGCTGCAAACTTTACGAAAATTTGCGACGCATTTAAAGTAACTTTTCTGCTTTCGAACGATACCCGCGCTGAAAAATGTTCTGTTTAAACTTACAACGACAATCCTTGATAACAAATAACCAATGATAGATCTTGAAAAATTACATGAAATATGTATTTTTACATGCTGTCTGTATAACCTTACCTACAAAATAGAATGTTGTTAAAAAGCAACACATGTTTGACATACACACAGAAAAAAAAGTTTTTCACATTTGGTCAATCTTTGAACATTTAGAAACTTAGATTCCAAAAGTATTAATATACGAACAAGCTATTTGATTGTCATACGTTGACAATAAAGTTGTTGAATAAGTCAATTTAAGGTTAAAGGTTGACAACATTCTTGATAGATTTTGACTATTATATTTACAGTTGATAGATTCACTGTTTCAGACAACACTACTTTTTTCTGTGCACTGAAAACAATTAAACGTAGAAAATTGCTGTTTATAACACCAATTTGGAGATATTAAAATAAAATCCTAAAAATTACTGTTTTCCCTTTAAAAATACAGTTTTTTATACCACAGTTTTCTTTTATTTTTTACTATAATGCTATTATAAACAGTAATTTTTGTAATTTCGTTTTAATGTCGCCAAATTAGTATTATAAAAAGCAATTTTCTAAGTTTAATTTTTCTGAGTGTATATTTATGCGAGAATAAGCAACTTAAAAAACTGCTTGAGCAGTTTATTACTTTACATACGCTACAAAACATAATATGATATCGACAAATCAATAATAATAGTTTTTTGAGGTAAACTTTATTCTGTGATGGTTCTTGTATACTTCCGTAAAGTATACAAAAACATTCCGTAATTTTACAAAAAAAATGGAAGTTTTACTGTATAATTTGTAAGATTACATGGCTTTTGTTATTTTCACGATTACACGGAAAGAAAAAAAGTATTAAAAATTACTCACAAAATATCAATTGTGTGACAAAAGATTTGCATTTTGAAATAATACATAAAACTTCAGCACTCTCTCTTTTTACAAAATCTAAACATATTCATTCTGTAATAAATATAATTATATACTAATAATATTAAATAATATTAAAAAATCAATTGTGTTGTGTTGTATTTTGAAATAGTACATAAAACTGAAATAGTATCAAAACAATTTTGATTAAAACGTTAGTAATTTTTACTAAATTGTAAGCATTTTGGACTGAAATATGTGCAGTATTTACTAATTTTTAAGTATAATTTCAAAATAGAACACTACTGTCACACATTTAATATTTTGCTAGTAATTTTTACCACAATATTTCTTTCCATGTATACGTGTAATTTTCAGATTCGTTTTGTAAAATTACAAAATACTTATTCCAATGCAGTCCGTTGAAGAAAGACGAAATTTACATTTTCGTAATAATTCGATTGTTTCCAATTGCTGAACAATTTCAATCAACTTTGTATCGCATTATATACATTTTCACCCACATGCTTCTTATCCAATTTTATAAAACGACGCTTAACTCGTCGCCCAATGACAATCTTAACGTCATTTAAATCCTACGTTATTCTCCCTTTTTAATTCATCATAAACTAATGCGCTAAGGAACGACTGGAAATCCATCCTTTTACGATAAATTAAACGGACAGTAATTGCTCCAGACGAAGATTTACTCGGTTCATAATACGGCGTCTTGATTTATACCGCTTATCAAGATTATTATTTTAACGATAAATTGGCCGATCATCTTTCTCGGAACCCGCGTTGATTTCTTTTATTAATTACGAGCGACATCCGCTTCCTTGCAGTTGGCATACGTCGTACACGGGTTTTCCGTATCTAGATGCCACGAATCGCCCAAACTAAACATCCGCGCGTGCACGTTCTATTTATAGATATTTCCCTTTTTATATGTTCGAAGCCTCATTATATTTACTTTCAGTGCTTAC
>JABFQC010001891.1:0-17661 GCA_022817085.1 Psilanteris sp. ZL-2020
ATTTAATTGTTATTTATACATAGCTACTGAATATGATTTCTGAAATCTTCTTACTAATTTACAATTTTGTATTATTTTAACTTTATTAGTATAACTCATTTTATCAATAACTCTTTGAAATACCTAGGTGATTATCCTCAAACTTTACTATGGTTTTGTGATAGCACAAAAAGCATTATTTAATTAATCCATTAAAGTGTACATTTTTAGTTAAATTTGTAAATATTTATTTTTAATATTTATTAATAAAGAATAATTCATTTTTCATAGCTAATTTTATAATTGAAAAAATAATTTAAAGTTAACATTAGAAATATATAATATGCAATCAACATATGTAAAATTAATTATAAACCAATATATATATAACTTGTATATAACTTGTATATATATGAAAAATAAATATAATAATATTAAAATAATAGACAATTTAGCTTTTGTTTGGTAATTTTAAAATCTTACATTTAATTTTTTAAAATATTTTTAATATTTAATAGCTTTGCTACATTTTTACCGTAAATATTTTATATTATAGCCATAACAATACTGTTATATTGATTTATATTGATGTCACGCGAATACGAATTTTTATATTATTAAAATGAAATGTACGTTTTATCCGTATATTTTTATATATATTTTTAACAAAATTAATTAAATTTAATTATATTCAAACTGTAACGGAGATTAAAACTATACAAAAAAGGAAATATCTTATTTCATTTATAATTATATAGTATCCTATGTAAAGAATTATATGATTGAATCATATATAATAATAATTACATATAAAATACTGTTGCAATTAATGAAATAATTTTTTACTTTAAAATTATTTTCCTTCCAATTATAAATATAACACTTTAATGATAATCATATTAACCCTATTTTAGAATTAAATTACCATTATATTTATTTCGATTATATGTTTCATCTACAATATGATCATCTATCTTAGTATTGACTTTTATCAACGATGCTAAATTTTGATAAAATGAACTGGATTAGTAGCGCTCTCATTTGCACGCTCTGCTTGCTAAATCGTTTATTCCAGTTATACCATGATTAATAAAAGTGATATCCTAATAGGAAACGTAATAAATAACACATCAAATATATTCTACACATACATTTTAAAGTGTATTCTTAAAATCATTATTAACATAACACATATTTTCAACAAAAAATATATTCTTTTATTATTGTTTGTAATTTAAAAACGGCGTAAGTTTTAATTATATTATTAATGGTGAATAATAATAAAAATATTATTATGAATTAATTCAATTAGAATATTTACATAAGTAATTATGTATATAATGGCATTAAAGAATTAAACATAAATAATATCCCAGCAGGACTGGGAAACAAACGGCCCGATTCTGGCACAGCACTATGCGGTTACCAGATTATGACAACCAGGTATGTGCCAGTATTGGCCACTTTACGGTGAACAACCGAAATAGCAGCAAAACTGAGCTGAACCAGACTTCAAAATCGACAACCAATAAAGTCCCAGAGTCGAGCCAGACACGGCACTTTGTATTATATATAATATAATACAATACTAATAATGTGCCAGATAAAAACCAATACTGAAAAGTTTGGAAACCAGTACTGATAAAATACTGGTAACAGTACTGGACCGACATTATCACTCCAACAATGGTACATTAATGGGCCTACGTCGGTTTACAATAATATTAATACTGGCAACTCTGGTGCCAGTATTGGGACAATATTGGGCCATTTGTATTGGTCCTGTTGGGATATATATAATTAATATCATATCAGATATATATTGGAATAAATAATTTCATACCAATTTTTATACTTGTAATATCTGAACATCTGATATATATAAGTATACTTATATACTGTATATTATATTCATTATATGCATAATAATAATAATAATATAGAAAATAAATGTATTCATATCGAGAGTCATTAATATAGTTATTGAATTCATTACTGTATAATCAAAACAAGCGTTAATTAATAGAATTCTACTTATTGTTTGACATACTGACAAGGCCTAGTTGAGAGAAATGAAGTAAACATCATTGCCTTTCTGCTTGAAATCTCTCTTGTAATTCTTCCGTGTCCGTACCTCCATCGTGCATGCTTAGATATCCCTTTGTAACTTCATGTAAATTTATCCGTGTATAAGTATGAAGGCATATGTTTACACGTCCATATTCTACACTCGCATGCACAAACACGAATTCTGTTCTTATTACTCGGTGTGTCGGACTAGACGCGTAGTCATCTCGCATCAGGAAATTAAACATAAAACCTTGAAAAATTGAATGCTCACTGACTGAAATCGCTTACAACTGTAATCTCCCTCACGCAGTTCAATCAAAAATAAAATCAACCTGACCTAAGTGAATTTTTCAATGATTAATCTATAAATGAATAATTTTGGTCAGTATCAAGTCATATCGAAACAAAATATTACGATATATATTTTAATTCAAAGATATTTATTTCATCCTAAGCGTTATTTCAAAACGATATATATTACCTTTGGATATTGCATAGTTATTCTTATACGGAAACAATAAATGTTTCATTATACTGCATTCTTAAATTGCAATTGTTTTATAAATATATTAGATAATAATAATAGAATTACCTAAACATAATATAGAAAAAATACATGTAATAGTTAACTAATTAGAATATATAATTAACGAATATGTATACAGTATATGTATACTGTATATACTTATATTCGGTAAAGAGCAACTAATATTTATACACTAACAGAAATTAAGAATGGATCTAACGTTAGAATGACGTTGTGTTGGAGTATCATGACAAACCCACTTTTCTGTCTCTATGAAACTCTACCCGACTTTGTGTAACAAAGTCTAATAATAAAATTTTGCAGTTAAAATGGTGAACGCAAGGAAAATACAAAAACAGACGTTTATTTGTGCTATTTATAAGTAATTCTCATTGGGCATTTAAAACTACGCATTCTTACATGGCAATGCAATCAATTAACAACACATATATAGTCATTTTAAATCGATTACAATCTAGTTATTTTTTGTTTTTGTTTTAGTGATACTACTAAATTATGCATAGTAATGCGACCAGTAATCGATAAACAGTCATCTCCAAATACTGCACATCCACAACTAGTTTTAAGCATAAAAATACCGAAGATAGAGATGATAAAGTATTTTTAAATCGAATATGACTATTGTGAAAATTTAAATTTTTTGAGAAAATGACCGTATTTGAGGACCTATTGCGAGTATTGCCATTATATAATTTAAAAATACCAGTTTTTACATCGTAATGGGACCAGTCATCGATAAATAGTCATTTTAGATCGTTTACCAAAAAATCATTTTTTACCATTTTTTGAAAAAAAATCAAAAATCAAATCAAATTTGACGAAAAAATTAAAATTCTTCATATTTATCGAAACGGTGCACATATCTAAATTAGTTTTAAGCATAATAATACCAAAGATAGAGATGATAAAGTCATTTAAAGTTAATAGAGACGATAAAAAGAATAAAGAAATAAAAAATAATTACTTCGTCAAAAACAATCATCTTTTATATACATATTCTTTAGTCGCATATTTTAAAGTCAATTCTGTAAAAGAATAATTAAAAACAACTTTACATATATAACACGATATATATCAACTTCTCATTATCAATATAAAATTAATATATGTATTTAATTTTTAAATAAATTAACTACATCAATTCAACATAGGATGTAAAGTCGATGCGACGTTGGTTAGCCGTTGGTGACCAACGCCAAATTTATACAACATATATCCAAGGTAATATTAGCATTCAACATTGAACTATATTTTGTTCTCACGACGCAATTTCGCCAATATAAGTTAACAACGTTTATTCTGTATGGATAATAGAGTCAATTCTACTTTGGTAAAATGTTGGCTTATGGACGCCGGTTAACAACGTTGTCAACAGGTTGATAAAATGATACGTCATCAAGCAACGTAGATTAGACGTAATTTCGACTGTCATGTCATTAGTACGTTGTCATTTTTTGCATGGATATACTTAAGTATATATCTATAAAAATAGCTAGAAAGAAACCTTATAAAAATATAACATTATAAATTTTATTTCCATAACAAATTTTGTATTATATTGATTATTTATATTACAGATTTTAAAAATCTTACATTTGTAAATAAAATTTAATTAATATTAATATCAACGTGAATAATTTATTTTTACTTTTGATTATTGTTACCTAACATAGAAACAACAATATTTAATATGAATTTAAAAGATTGATTATATTAAATAATCTTTTAAATATTTTTCTTTTTAGAATATAGAACTTTTTAAAATATAGAAGATATAATTTCATATTATATTAATAAATAGAAAATACATATTATCTATTAAAAATGTACAAACACCTTAAATATGTTCAATCTCTATTCCGACTTTTAAACGTTATGAAGAAATGTACGTTCGCGTTATGTTCTGTTCTCCATTAGTTATAATTACAAGATAATTAATCTCCATTGATAATTCATTATGAGTCATCATAAATTTGAATTGTATTAACTATATCATTCTTTTCGTTTTCTAATCATTCTTTTTAAGCCCACATTAATTATTAATTGTTATAATATTAATTAATATAAATATCCTTGATTATTGACTTAATATATAAAATATAAAAATCATTTATTTATAAAAAGGTAAAAAAAATATTACACAATGTAATACATATGACATATTTAAAATACAGTTATTTAATTATTTTTGACTGAATTAAAAATGCAATATATTTTAATAAATTAAGAAACATTTTAAGAATAACTAAATAAAATTAAATTACAAAATTGAGTTGGAATTAAAATGAAAACATCTAAATTCAGTTATAATTAGTATATCGTGCATACACTCAGAAAAAAAATAGTACATTCTGTAAATTTAAGTGAATTTAACGGTTAAGTAGGCTATAACCGAAAATAATTAGTAGATTCAACTGAAAAAATTAGATATTTTGATAGAACATGGCAGTCAATAATAATATTTGAATTAACAAATTCAATCAATTATACTGAATATTTCAATTGTTTCAGTTAAAAATGTTAGTTTCGACCGCATTACAATTTACAAGTAATAGTTATTTTAACTAAAACTGAATGTCACAGCTAATTTAACTGAATTTAACTGTTATGATACTAGTCTAACTAAACTTGTCAGTAGATCTTACTATGTAATTTTTTCTCAGTGTAAGAATAATTATATTATTCTTAATTAAATATATTATTATTAATTATGTGATTCTAGAGCATACATATGTAATATAATAATTGATAAATTATTTTTAAGAAAAATCGCTATAAAATAAGCAATTTTCAATAGGAACTATTCACAAAATAAATATAAGATAAAAAGAAGTAATTGAGGGGATGCACTATAATTACAAAATATTAATTAAGAAGATTGCAAATTTTTAATGAATTAATTACCATGCCAAATAAGTTTATTACAAAATTTTACAAGATGTTCAATTAATTGTATAGGATATATATATTTTCCTATAATTTCCTACAATTAATTTTAATAAGATTATATTAGTAATTGATTTTTTTACTCAAATTAATCTTATTTTCAATAAATTCAGGTTATTTCAATTACAGAAATAATTACTTGTAATATAAATATCTTTGTTGTACTATTCTTTGCAAATCATAAGATTAAATATTAAATGCAGTGATAAATTATTCAAACAAATCATTTAATTGTCTACACCGAGAAAACAAATATTTAACAATTTACTATATAATATATTAAAAGCGGACGATACGTGAAAACAAAAAAATTACTACATTATATATTAAAAGTTTCTACATAAACTTGAATATATTATTATGTGCAAAGCCAATTTTACTACATTACATAGTAATATTTCTTGTATTTTCACGTATCGTCCACTTTTGATATATTATATAGTAAATTGTTAAATATTCTTTTTCTCACTGTATACATATTGAATTCAAATACTATATAAATATTTCGGTATTTTTTAATAATATTGAATATAATTTATAAATATATTCTTGTTCCAGACAATTATTAGGAAATGGAACATTATATTTTCCACCATTTTTGGCACAAGATTTTCAAGCAGGGATTCACAATGCGCGTTACCGATGTCGAGCCACTAGTTCAGAGGGTACAGTTTTATCACGTGAAGTAACTCTACGAGCAGGTAATATTACTTTTCATTAAATCTTCAACAGTCATAAACACTATAATAATAAGATGTATCACAATATTATGATACACATATTTAAAAAATGTTTCAATATTAATGTTTGTAATACTGAGCATGCTACTATGAAAGAAGGTTGATAATCCTACATGAGTGTTGTATGAGGTGGAAACGAGTGAAGCAAGTATACACAAATTGAATTGCCAATTATCCTTCATAAGATGTAGCTATTTATAATACAGGAAAACAAGTTTATAAAGAAAAAATAACACAGAAGGAAACTATATTTTTATACAAAGTATACGATACAAATTTATAATTGAACATGCAAATGTATATTTATATGTAAACATGTCGCTATTGGATGTCTAAAAGATTTTAATTTGGATTCTGCTTCTGACGCCTATTGACAAGGATTTTGGCTTTAATAGATTTTGCTTACTTTTCAAATTATTTTGTACGAGTTGACAAAAGTTTTTCACTTACTTTGACTTTTGTGCTTGCGACAAGACTTCGATTTCGTTTCGACAAATTCTTCCATTTCTATTTCTACCAATTTTAAATTATAAAGATATATACGCTTTTACAAAAAAATGATATATTACTTCTTTTTCGTTTAAATTTATTTCTTCAATTTATAGAAAATAAATAAAAGTTATAATATAAAAAAAATGTTGTACATACGGTACAATCAATGATATCATACAAATTATAAATTCTGAGTAATTTGTACAATTAAATTATTGCTACAAAGTGATACTAATAGTCTCAAAAATCTATGACGGTTATATATAATTTAACATAATTGCTATATACAAATAATCTAAACGTAAAATATTTAAATACATATATAATAATTTGTAAACAATGATTTCAATTTAATGTAAGGACTACAAACAAAGTATTATTCAGGAAAGATTAAGTTTTATATCTTTCAAAATATATCATTTTAAAACTTACATCTTCGTATCGTATCGTAACTATAAAGTGCCTAGTTGCAGCACCGAATGAATGTTTTGCAGAATTTGCAGAAATTGAGCATAAACCATCATTTCGGCAAACATTCAGAGGGGGGGGGAGTTCCTGCACCTCTTTTTATAATTCTAGCCAAACCTTAAATTTGAGGGTTTAGGGGATCCCAATACTGTCCTCAAAACTGTCGTTAACCAATTGGTTGTTTCGACTATATACTATATTGTAATGTCATGTACAGTTTTCTATACAAGCCAACACTACTAAAACAAGTGTCTTGAACCGAGACATTTTCATGCAAAAGACATAAATAGTATCTAATAATAAGACACTTATAATATCTTTTCTATAAAAATGTCTTGACTGAAGACATTTTTGTAACGCCAGTTTTTACAGTGAACGTGTCAAATTTATTAATTAACAGACAATGAAACGCATACATATTTTTGTTAGTTTACTATAAATGTATATTATACAAAAGATGCCCTGTTAAAAAAATATAATATACGTGAATTATTTAAGACACAATGCGACTTAATCAAGATAATTATGTGCTTTAATGTAAATCACAATATTTTGCATAAAAACTTTGTGGTTTAAACCGTGACATCTAAGACCCGTTTTTCTATTAATGCGTTTACGCATATATATATGCACATAAAATATGCTTAGGATAGGGATTCGTGCAACCAAATTTTAAAATAATATTAAAAATTAAATACAATTTTTGAAGAAGAATTCGTTTAGATATTTAATTTCGATTTTATAATTAAACTAACAATTTGACGATAACAGTTTATTTATATAAAATTAGGAAATTCTTTGTATTAAAAAAAAATATTTTCTTAGAAATAATATTTCAATGCATCAATTATATTTCTTTATTAAAGTTTAGTTTTTCTAAATTAAAATTTAATATATATTTTGAACATAGATCATATAATGTTTTTCATGTAGAGTATAAGGATCAGCTAATTGTTGATAATGATTGATTGGCTGCAGCATGAAAACAGTTTAGTAAATCAATATCACGTCTGGCTTTTTTCTGGGACAGTATGAACTTAAGACAGGCAATAATCTAGAATTTTTCTGGTAGTAGATCGGTTTAGAACTTTTTCCCATTACTAAAATTTCACTTAATTTTAAGTATTCACTTAACTAGTCAGTGTAAGCTTCACTTTTATAAAATATTTTGTAATATTATTTAATTTACCGTAAACAATTTTAAGTAACAATTTAAAATCATGATAAGATATTTTATAATTTTACACGTATCCATGTACTGGCTTCAAAAAGTGCTTAACAAAGTAAAATAGAAAAGTCTTGAGAAGAACTTTGTTTTGTGCAACGGTATAAAAAAGTTTGTATATCGCTTACATTTGAAAAGCAATGAAGGTGTGAATAACTTTTATTTGTGGTATGCACTACTAGCATAAAGTAGTACGCTATATGCATCATTAAGTTACTTACCCTTTTACTTAACAAACTTAAATATAATTTAGTCCCCTTCAATACTTTATCTATATAATCTATGTACATTATTTAATATAATTAAAGTAAAGCATGTTTTTCATTGTTCATATTTAATCACTTTTAGTTAAGAAAATAAAAAATGCGACTATAGCTTATATATGCATATATACATATACATATATTTTTTATTCGGAGTAAACGTAGTTGATAATAAGAATCTCCATTTTACATTTAAAAAAAACATAATAATCAAAAAATATCTGTAAATAAACTGATCGGTTATGGTCCAAAAATCAATTCATGGTATTTATTATAAATAATCAAAATATAACCTAATGTCTATACCTTCTACACGACCAGTACTCATCGTCATCAAGTATTAAATTGTGTCAAAGCTGAAGCTACTGGGGAAATGGATATCGGCTCCGGAAATTGTACCACCCTTGGAACTTAGACGTTTGAGGAAAATGAATCAATGACACACAAATTTGATTTATTTTTATTAAAAACGTGAAGATAAAGGAAATATACATATGTCCCAGATGTATATATCACTTAGAATATTATTTGCATGATAGAAGAGAATTTTTTCTGCGAAACAGAATGATATACAAGCTTCGAATTGACGCTTTACTGTAATACCAAGAGAATACAATTAACAGTTATATTACCAATCCAGATAATATCTCTATTGAAAAAAAACTATTATTCGATCGTCTGGTCTGAGATATGAAAACTCAGTTGTGGAGAATTTAAGTTGTCACATTTCCTAGTCATCCTTAATCTCTAAAATTGACATGTAATAAGTTTTCTTTGATAAAAAATAAATTAATCTTAAATATATATAGTTATATATATATATATATATATATAACATTATTTAATGGCACTTTAAAACTTGGCAACATAGCAAAATGTCCTGGTAAGCACCCGTGTAAAAGTGACTAAAATATATTTATTAATATATCATTATTATAGCAAAGCATATAATATAATTATATTTGATTATAAATATATACCAAAAATTCACCAATGACTATGTGAAGTTTATAATAATTTCTAAGTGATATTTTTGTTTTGTCCATGAGTAACTGAGTTTTTAATAATATTTACTGAATTTTCAATAATTCCCTAGTAAACAGAAAAATATATTTGCAATATGTTTTCATGTAGATAAATACATTGTAAATATTTTGTAAATATATTACAAATATGTTTAAAATATATTAACAATATATTTTTTAACGGTATAATTTCTGGCAATATATATGTATAAAAATGCAAATATATTAGACATTTTGGAATGATATTTACTAATATATTACAAATATATTTACAATCTATTTAAAATATATTTTACTATGTAAAAATATATATTGCAAATATATATTGATAATACATTGGCAATATATTTACAACACATTTGCAATATATTGTCGATATATTGCAAATATATTTTCATTTTTACTAGGGTTATTACTGAAACTTTTTTCTGTGTATACATTTCACGCATATACCTGTTCATACTCATCACATAGTTTATGCTATGATATTTATGTGGAATAAAAATTTATTTTAAATTAATTTAATTTTTGTTTATTCATTAATGACAACAATAAAATAATATATATATTATAAACGTAAAATGTATTAATTTCTTTTGATGAGCTTAATATATAAATATATATTATGTTTTAACTCGACATGGTTTTTATAATACAATTTTTTAAAAATATTAACATTTAACTAAAACGAGTATTTAATAATAGATTATAAATGACAACGACTCAAAGAATTAACGCGAAAACTCAATAACGCGTAACATAAAGTTTCTCGAGAATGATCTCGAGAGCGACAAATCAATATTATAATAAAATTAATAATTAAACAAATTAATAAATTATCAAATTAACAAGCCGAAAATCTCCTCCAAACCATTTACAGTGATGCTCGTGATCCATATGATCTCTATCCACAGCTCAATAAACTTATTTTCTTTTTATTTTATTTTATTCTATTTTAGTTCATATCGGGCACTCCACTCCCGCAACTCCAATCAGAAATCAATCAATCTTTCTTATTTTTTGGTAGTTATTATTTTCTTTAAATCTCTCTATATTGCAATCGGCAGATACGCCATGAAACCTCAATCACCAATGAAAACAATTTTGTCTCTTCGAGCTAACTACTCAAGACATCTGAAACAAAAGCAAAATGATCTAGAATCGATTAATTGATTCGTGGGGATTTTTAATAATTTAAATTTTACTTCCTAACAACAAAAGAAAACTAAAATGACGCTGCGCCAAGCTCTTTGTTTAAGTCGAGTCTCACATTAAACTTGACAGCTTGACACTTCAAATTCCATAATTTTCGTCAATGTGTCGAAGTAGGTAATTTTCTGAACGGGCCCGGGCGAATAAAAACCGGCATCATCATTCGTATAGGTTTCGGTCAAGTTAGTCTACATTGAAAGGTGAGGTGAGTGGAACGCCAACATCAAGATTCATGCAATAAAATAGGGGAATGATTAGAAAAATGATGATTGAAACAACGTAAATCTCGAGACAAGATCGTGCATTAAATAACATAAGTTTTTAGGGTAAAAGGTAACTTTCTGTATATAAAACTGTATTTTAAATTTGAATAAATTTCAATAATTTTACTTTTATAGACCAATTTTAGTTACGTATCAACGCTCATATGTGTCTAATCGTTTCACATATATAATTGAAAAGTTAAAAAATATACACCCACGATCGACGAATCGTGGTGTAATTCGCATTCATTCTATATGGAGTTTACTCCACGATTTATTGACGCTGACTATATACTGCAATCTATTGCGTTGATTCATTTAATCATAAATTATTAAATGTAATTAATATTAAAAAAAATCATAGTAATAATTATGAGTATAATTATACAAATTCAATATTAAGTATTTTTTAAGATAAATCCCTGCAAAATTGTTATGACATAAATGATAGTTATTCTATTTCAGATAGGACATGAATTATTATTTCTAAGTTTTAATATTATTAAACTATATCATTTTAATTTTATAATTCTGAAATGTACTAAAATATTGTGCATGTAATATATTAGTTACAATAAAATAAATTAATTTAATTTATAATATTCAACTTTGGTCCAAATTTAAACGACACTATTAATACTCTATACATTTTTAAATTAACTTTAAGTTCATAACTTTAATTTTGAAAATCAGTCCTGTAAGGATTTAACGAAACTTTTAGATAAATACTTGATAGCATCGTGTCATTTATATCTCTATATATATTTAGCAAGTAGAATGTCATAACTAATATAAGTATGTTTTAAGAAATAATTCATAATTACGAAATATTAAAATTAATAATTAAATAATATGTTAAACATACTGATAAAATAAATATTTTTAAAATATGTTTGAATATACATATTTTTTTTCAAAATTGCTGGACATTTATTCTCATGTTATTGATTTATGAAATAAAGAAAAAAATTCTTTCTTTTGTAATTTTAAATAAAATATTTCATTTCAAAGTTAATAATCAATATTACTATAATAACTACAAATTGCTTTATATAAAAAGTTCGCAATTACTACATTAAGATTTTAATTTTTACATGTTATATAAAGCTGAAGATATTGTCGCAATTTCGCTTTCACTATTTTAGTAAATACACCACATGCATCAGAAGAGAAGAGAAAGGTAGTCGTTAAATTGTACCGACGGATTTGTTGTATCAAAGAAGCCAGGAGGATAAACTTCGATTTCGTTTCGTAAAGTCAGCTATGAAAGAAGACCGAGTAAAACTTTCTCAAACTACGTGAGTCACCCTCTAAATGCCTGATTTTAAGCCCACAACGAACGCTACTACGTGGCTTCGTTTAATCCTTCTATCTTTCTTCGATCCTTTTGAGAGTTTACATTCGATGCACCTCAATCCAGTAGAACACGAAACGTTATCTTTTTTTGTTAGATAAATCTTTAAAGGATAAGCGCCAATTATTTTAGCGCACAGAAAAAGGGCAAAACTATATACAATACAAAAAATACATTTAAGGTGATATATTAAATTTAGACACTTCGATAAATCTTAGATCTGACTTTATAAAGTTTCTAGATCACTAAACCCAATGAAATATTAAACATAGGTAATTAGACGTAAAAAATTGCACATCATTTTACAAAGCATACATACTTAAGTATTTATATATATATATATAGATATATATACCAATTAATCTCATTATAATTTTTAGTATGAATTTTTCAAATTAAGTGAATATTTCACAAATATACTTGTTAAAATATCATAAAATATTATTTTATATTAAAACGTAAAACAGAATAAATACTAAAGATATATTTCTTTATTAATATTTGATCTAATTCAACGAATTTATTGTAAATTTAAAAATTAATTTGAGAAAAGTATTAAGTAATGTACATGGTATAAATTAATTTTACGACATAAAATAATATTAATCTTTGTATAAACACAAAGTCTACAAATATTCTTTCGTTTAAACGGGAGAAAATAATAAGAAGATATAATTTTATATCTTCAAATGGAATGCTGCAAACATATAAATTCTTACTGTATGAAATTGTAAAGAAAACACCTTTAGATTGGAAACATTCCAAATAATTATGATTAACTAGACAGCTTATAAAACAGTAATTACTTTATTACTTTAATATATATCATTATTTCTATGTAACCACAAGTTTGTGTATAATAATACTAATATAATTGTTAAATGATTTAAAAAATTATATCACTATATGTATAAAATTATTATTGATAATGAGAATAATGAATATATGTCTTTATTAATCCTAAATATAGTTTTAATTTTTATGCGTAATAATTAGAATCTGTCTCTATCAAAGAGAGAATTAGCACGTATAGGATAAAAGTAAAATGCTTCCTGAAAAAAATATATAATTTTAATATTTCATTTTTAAACTATATTTTATAGAATATTTTATAATTATAAAATTAAAAAATCTTATGTCTAAATATATATGTTTATCCTACATTAATTGATTGAAATCCTAAACTTGAAGTATAAGACCCAATTCGATGTCAAGTATGGAATAATTTTATTTAAATAAATCTTTTGAGTAGTTTAATGTCTATATTCCACTTTGAGAAGAATAATTCTTAAGAATACCACGGAAGTAAGATTAAACTTCTTAAATTTAATAATCACTGAAAAAATATTCTTCGTAATAAAACTATAATCCGTTTATAATTATCGTCATATAAACAATTGAATTATGAAAAGCACTGTGCGCTCGACAATAAATTAGTTACTAAATTCTTAATGAAATGAAGTATCCCTTCAGCTTTGTGAGCAGTATTAAATGCGGGTCGCGGCCTTATCTTTCAGCACAGAGATTTGTAACAGAAGGAAACAAGACGGCGCACTTATTTTCCGACGGCATAGTCGACGAAGTAAACGAGTCGTTTCATCTATTCGTCTTTTGATTCTTTTTGCGTTACTTCGTCGTTTTCGCAAGATGAAACAAAAATGCAACCGATTTTCGCAAAAGTCTCAAGAGACTTTTCCACGAGGAATGAACGCAACACGTTCATACCACGTCATATTTTTTCCGCTCCCTCTGGTAGTTTTTATTTCTACCTCTTTCCCCATTTTTACTGCTTTAGTAGTGTCATCATCACTTGCACCATTCATTAAAACATGCTCTCTCAGTTGGTAATTACGCATTTAGTTATTTAAACGAGTAATCTTGTATTCATCAAGATTTCATCTACCGACTTTACAAGCGCGCGCTCTCGTTTTCATCCTGCAACTCTTTCCGACGTTTTTCGCATTTTTTTGTATTTTTTTTTTTTTGTATGATTGCAACTTTTTTAACGCAGTAATAGAATTTCACACTCTTAATTAAAATGTATAATAATTAAACCGCAGAGATTCGAGGATGTGTGGTATTGGAATATTTTGTAATGGTTAAGGGGTTTGTATAGATATGTAAAGAGCTTTGGAGAACTTCTTTGTGATATTTAAACCATTGTAGTACATGAGCAATAAGGACTAATTACGATTTCGTTCATATGCAATGAATGAATATTTATAACATATGTCATTTTACAATGTATAATAAATAATTCAGAATATATATATATATTAATACACATGATATTTAAACAATTACAATTTATTGATATAAAATATTATTCTAAGGCGTATAATTTCGTCAACTATAGATAAATGGACAAAGCATTGTTTATTTTTTATTATTTTATTTGTGTATTTAACATTTCAGAATGGTTATTTAACGATATTATGTTATTATTTATTTTATTCTGTAATTTACATAACTGTCTGTATTTTTAAAGTATTTTAATGTTTGTCAGTTTTTAATATCATTACATACTTTATTTTCACACACCAATTTATGAATTATTTAATTTAGTGAAAAGATAAAATTGTATCACAATGAGAAGATGACATTGAAATTTAGATGTGGTGAAATATTGTGTACTCAGACAAGTAAACAATAAATAGGATTGATTAAATTAAATTAATATATTAATCTGTACTACACTGATAGAAAAACATTATTGTGAGCAACTATATTTCCTAGTTAAATGTATTTTTTAATAAAACTATTAATTTTGTCTGAAACAATTAATAAATAGCTGAATGAATAAATTATATATTGTTAATATAATTCTAAAAAATAGTTAGAGTATTTTTTAAATAAATTTAATTCTGTAGATGGTTTTACTACACAATAAATTATTTAAATTTCTTTTAATATTTCATTCAACTATATAGCTATAGTTGAGGTGAATTTAATATTTAATTCATATAAACATCGTGTTTCAAGTTAATCTTTAATATACCCATATTTCTTTCATTTTCACGAAAGTTCAATAGCTTGTAGTTAATGCTTCGCGTTCAGAACTGTAAAGTCGTGCGTTCAAATCCTATAATTAGGTAACTATGATTAATGTAATAATAATATATTTTTAACTTTAAACAAAAACATTCTTGAATTTAACTACAAAATATACCTATCATGTAGAAAAATTGGTGGTTTGCCGATAATAACAAACGGCACATGCACGGCCCATGCATTGCTAATAACGATCGACATTGTTCGTGGCACATGCGTGGCCCGATCATCGCCAAAGAATCGGGCCATCATTGGGACGATTGTTATGACAATTATTGTCAAACCATCTTTTTTAAGTCGTAAGCCAATGACTGGACCATGCATGGCATATGATCGGGTCGACTATGTAATGAAACATTGTATTTGTCTCGGTTTGCCGTTCGTTAAACATCATTGGGCCATGCATAATTGGTGTTTCATCCCGACGGTTTACCGATGATCATCTGATGGTTGCCGTGCATGGGCCATGCATGGCCCGATCGTTTTTTTCTACATGGGTAGTTTAATTAATTACTATTTAATTAATTAATTTTCAGTTGAAATAATTAAAGCTATATTTTCTTTGATTGTTAATTTGAACACCACCAACTATAGTTTAGTTGAAATAAATAAAATAATTGCTCGTATAAATACTAACCATGATAACATGAATTTTATCAAATAGTTCTATGAACTATAAGTATCCTTGAGATACCTAACCTTGTATACTATGCCAAGTAATAAATTCAACTATAAAATTTAGTTCCCTGTACACAATTATTATATATAGTTAAATGAACTATATTATAGTTTGCAGCACTGTCATTTCTATCAGTGTATAATATATTATAAAGTATATGTTACACAATAATATATATTTGCAGTTATTACGTTGTACCTTGTTTATAATAAAATTTTCTTAATGCATATATATAATGTAGTAACTTTTTAAAAATAAAGTCAGGCGTATAAAATAAAATAATAAAATATTAGATTATGTTATATATAGAAATGAAAGGAACGTCGACGATAATTAATAAAAAGATATATCAAAGTTGCCTTCGCCTATTGGCAATATTAAATTCCTTGTGATAACATTCAATTAATGTACAAATGAAATTAAAATCATAATACTAGTAAATAGCTTCGTTTTAATTAAATTGCATAAATGAGATAATTTCATAATAATATAATTAATTCACAATGCAAGTATATTATTGTTAATAAATACTTGTAACCGCGTGTCCTCTTAGAAAAATAAATATGCATTTACTAATCCAATTAGTTATACATGAAACATAGATTAGAATATGTATTACTGCACAGAAATAATATAGTAGAATTAAAGAGACCAACTTTCTCAAATGAATTTTATTAATTTATTTTTAAAGCATATGAGCGCAACAAAATATTTTGTCAGTATGTATATTATTATAGTGGAATGTTTTGTGCTTTAAAATTAAATTTGTTTGTTTCAACAAAATATTTCTGTGCGTGTATAATTAATATAAAATATTTACAGCCATTTAAAGCGAAATATACCTTGTAAGGGGTACTTTTTATATGAGATAAAATAACAATTATTTCTGGTGTAAAATAAATCGTAGCATGATGTTAATATAAAAAATATTAAATGTTTTTCGTTATAGTTCACACAGATTATAATCCATAAAATGACCACTCAACGAAAAAAGTTTTTGGTAATTGTCAACTTCATAATTAAATTTGTTAATTGAAAGTAAATATAATTATATTACAAATAAATCATGCATAATACTTTTTATTAGATTAATTATTAAATTGATAGTCATAGAAAGTATTTAATACCTTATTTATTATTTGTGTTTCATTTTCAATAATTTCATAAACAATCATCCAGAAATTACGAATTTAAATAATAATTTCAATAATAAAGAACATATATCAATTTTCAGTGTCCAAGAATAAAGAAGTAGTATAAATAAAGATATAGTAAAACATAGTAAAAAATAATAGAAACTCTTAATTTTGACGATTAATATATTTTTATGTTTACTATGGTAGTAAT
>JABFQC010001892.1:0-17658 GCA_022817085.1 Psilanteris sp. ZL-2020
GTTGTAATATTGCTTGCTAATAATTTATTTAAACTAGTGAACTAGTGAATAAAATGTAAATCTATATCAGCAAATGTGCGTATAATTTATATATTACACATTTTTTATATATTCTTTTGACAATATCATTGCATACAATATAATAAATATATTATAAAATCTATTTATATCATTCATTATAATTAGTGATATGGAAAAAATTTAAATATATATGCTTCAAATAATAAATAGACTACAATATAAAGTATTTGAATTATTAATTATTTTGTTTTTATATTAAATTAAGAGATAAAATATATATACTAAAAGACAAGAGCACAAATTGAAACTAAGTTGAAAAGTACACAATTTAAAATTACAAATATAAAATGTAAAGAAATAAGAATAAAGTGAGAATCAGAATTATAGGTTCAAATATAGAAGAAACATTTTGTCCAAATTTTATTTTATTGTATATAATTTTATTTTTGAATGATAAAAGGAATTTGTATTATATAATAACTTATTTGCAGATCTAACGATTTTTTTGATAGAATTATTATAAGCTAAATATAATTTTTAATGTAACTTTTTTTTCAACAACATGTAGGTGTTTTGTAAGTTAAATCACAGTTTGAAGATTAAAATGTCATATTTAATTATTTAAAATGGTTTATACAGATAACATATTAAATAATGTTCATATCAGGTCTTCAGAGTAAATTCTACATAAGAACATTATACACATGTTCGCTTATATTAAAGGTGTAATAGTACTTCTAATTTATAAAAGTATCTATGAAGAAAGAGATATTGAATTTGCTTGATGGATTTTTTTTATATTTTTATATTTATATTATATATTATATAATAAGAAGTCCTGAAAACTGAAGTATATTTAAGGAGAAGACTAACTAGGAATAAGTAAAAGGTTATATAGGTGGTTTCCCTATTATTAATAAGAACCCAAGTTCCGTCAGCTTTAGAAACTTCCATCAGCTAATTATATAATTAGCTTTCAACCAAATCTTATTTTTCAAAAACAAGATAATTCTTAGTCTTTGATAATTTATTTGTATTTGATAATGTTTTTATTTTTATACATTTATATCCTAATTATACAAACATGTTATATAATTGTAGATTTATCCTCTAAAAGATGGTTCATGAAAAGAAAACTGTCAGGCGCAGTAGATCTCGCGACCGAGATCGTGATCGTGAAAGGAAAAGAGATCGTGAAAGACGAGAAACTAGGGAACGAAGAAGATCAAGAAGTCGTTCTAAAGATCGGAAAAAAGATAGAAAAAGATCCAGATCCAGAGAAAGATCACGTGAACGCGAACGAGAGAAAGATAATGACAGATCCAGAGATAGAGAGCTGGAACGAACCCGGGACAGAGAGCATGATAGATCAAGAGAAAAGGAGCGAGACAGATCACGTGAAAGGGAAGGTGATAAAACTCGTGAGAAAGAAAGGGATAAATCACGAGAGAGAAAAGATAATAAAGAAGATAAAAAATTCAAAGAAGATAAGAAACGAAAAAGTAGTCCAACTGTAGATGAGGATAAGAAAAAAGATGTAAAGTGTGAGTCAAAGAAAGAAGAAGAGGAAGAGGACGCATCAAAAGATGTTCCAAAAGTAAAGAAAGAACCTTTGAGTTTAGAAGAGCTTTTAGCGAAAAAGAAAGCAGAGGAAGAAGCAAAATCAAAACCAAAGTTTTTAACAAAAGAAGAAAGAGTAGCTTTAGCTTTGCAACGACGTCAAGAGGAGGTTGATAAAATGAAAAAAATGCAAGAACCTCAACGTAAATTGTTTGCCATTGAAGGAACGAGTTCGACTAAAGAGAAGGAGTGGGATGAAAGAGAAAGGTGACAGATATAAATAATACATAATTTTTTAAAGAAATTAACATTTATGTATTTACTTCTTACATATATAAAATCAAAATAATTTTTATTATATTTTCTTATTTTTAAAGTTTATATTTTTAATTACATTATTTTATGATTAACAAACTAATAAATTTATTAATTATAATTTACTAATTTCAATAAATATTAACGTTTATGTAATATTTGTATACAATACAATTTTACATTTTAATCATTTTCAACAGACGACGAGATGGTCAGAAAGCACGTGAAGATGAAATTAAAGATAAAGATAAGGAGAAGGAAGTTGAAGCTATAAAAGAACGATACCTTGGTCTAATTAAAAAGAAACGTAGGGTTCGTAGATTGAATGATCGTAAATTTGTTTTCGATTGGGATACATCGGAAGATACCTCTGTAGATTATAACAGTATATATAAAGAAAGACATCAGGTTCAATTCTTTGGTAGAGGAAATCTTGCTGGAATAGACATAAAGGCACAGAAACGAGATCAAAGCAAATTTTATGGTGAACTGTTAGAGAAGAGGCGAACTGAAGCCGAAAAAGAACAAGAAAAGTATAGAAAATCAATTATACTTAATATATGAGCTTTTATTATTATTTATTTATTTTTATGAGATATTATTTTATATAATGTTACATTAATTTTAGTGATTTCTTTGTTTATTTAATTAATATATATATATTAAATACATTGGATTGAAATATATTATTTTATACAGAGTGCGTTTAAAGAAAGTCAAAAGAAAGGAAGAGAAACAAAAATGGGATGATAGACATTGGTCAGAAAAGGCATTACAAGAAATGACAGAACGAGACTGGCGTATATTTCGAGAAGATTATAATATTACTATTAAAGGAGGTAGAATACCAGATCCAATTCGTTCATGGAAAGAATCTGGATTTCCAAAAGAAATTTTGGATATTATTGATAAAGTCGGTTACAAGGATCTTACTCCAATTCAAAGACAAGCTATTCCTATTGGTCTTCAAAATAGAGATATCATTGGTGTTGCTGAAACAGGTTCTGGAAAAACATTAGCATTTTTGATTCCTTTGCTTTTATGGATCACAAGTTTACCCAAAATTGAAAGATTAGAAGAAGCGGATGAAGGACCTTACAGCATTATATTAGCTCCAACTCGGTAAAAAAGAAGTTATATTTAAGAAATCCACTATATATAAATATATAAATTATATTTACCTATGTAATAATTGGAAATTATATAATTATTACAGTGAATTGGCTCAGCAAATTGAAGAGGAAACAAATAAATTTGGACAACCTTTAGGTATTCGAACAGTTGTTGTTGTTGGTGGTCTTTCAAGAGAAGAGCAAGGTTTTAGACTAAGAATGGGTTGTGAGGTAAAATATAAATTCATATTTTTTAACGAAATGCAAAGATATATCAATTTAATGAAAATTTAAAAGTTATTAGAAGAATTAATTTTGTTATTGATGCTACATTTAGTAAACATTAGAATTACAATTAAAAGACTGATAGGAAATGTATTTCAATTTATTAAAACATTTCTAAAAATGTCTAAAGACTTAAAGATCATAATTTTGTTTAATCTTTTTTTTAATTATGGTATTTATAATTAATTCATTGTTATTTATTAACCTTATTTTTATTTTTCTAGATTGTAATTGCAACTCCTGGACGATTGATTGATGTTTTAGAAAATCGCTATTTAGTGCTTACACAATGCACTTATATTGTACTTGATGAAGCTGATAGGATGATTGATATGGGATTTGAACCAGGTAAATGAATTATTAATAAATTAAAATAATCTATAGCAATAAGATGTGTATAATTTATTACAATATTAATTTAATTTATTTTTCTTTTAGACGTTAAAAAGATTTTGGAATACATGCCAGTAACAAATTTGAAACCTGATAATGAAGATGCTGAAAATGAAGAAAAATTATTAGCAAATTACAATACAAAGAAAAAATATAGACAAGTAAAATAAATATTTTAAATAAATAACAATTTATAATTAAATTATTTTCGTATGAATTTATTATTTTAAAATTATTGATATAGTATTTTGTTTCTTCAACTAAAAGTGAAAACATATTTTTAAATTATTCTATATTATATTAATTATAATATAGATGTTATATCACCAATTTGGTTAATGTATTGAATTTTTATATAGACTGTGATGTTTACGGCTACTATGCCCCCTGCTGTAGAACGTTTGGCCAGAACATATTTACGGAGACCTGCTGTTGTATATATTGGAAGTATTGGTAAACCTACCGAAAGGACAGAACAAATTGTCCACATTATGGGTGAAGCCGATAAAAGAAGGAAACTTATGGAAATACTCAGTAGGGGAGTTGAACCACCAGTCATTATTTTTGTCAATCAAAAGAAAGGAGCTGATGTTCTTGCCAAAGGCTTGGAAAAACTTGGTGTAAGCAAACTTACTAAATTCAGTTTTATTTACTTTAAACCAGTACATGAATTCAAAAAATAAATAAAGATTTCTTGTTATTACTAATATACTGTTCTGTATATTTCTTCTATATATTTCTATATATTTAATATGAAAAAGATCAATTTTTATAACATATATAATTAAATATTTCATTTGAATTTAATAAAATATTATTATATTGTATTTATTTATACTCATCATTAAATAATAAAATGCATAGATATGAAGTCTATAAAAAGTATTAAAAAAATTATTGCTTTTTCAGTATAATGCCTGTACATTGCATGGTGGTAAAGGTCAAGAACAGAGAGAATTTGCTCTTGCATCTTTGAAAAATGGTAGTAAAGATATATTGGTGGCAACAGATGTGGCTGGTCGTGGTATTGATATTAAAGATGTTTCAATGGTTATTAATTATGATATGGCGAAAACAATTGAAGGTAATTTTAATTTAATACATATTAATATATTGGTTATATAATAACAAACTTAAGGTAGTTCTTCAGGCGATTTTGTCAAAAAATAAATTCCATAAATAATGTAAATTCTATTACATTAGACTGAAGAACCTCCCTAAAGAAATAAATTAAAATAGTGTAAATTTATGCAAAAAAAGTTCTATTTGAAGTCAAATAAATAATTGCTTTATTCCAAATTTCAGATTACACTCATCGTATTGGTAGAACAGGTCGTGCTGGAAAAGCTGGTCTTGCTATATCATTCTGTACTAAAGATGATAGTCATCTGTTCTATGATTTGAAACAAACCATCCTTGCAAGTCCTATTTCAACTTGTCCACCAGAATTATTGAATCATCCAGACGCTCAACATAAGCCTGGAACTGTTGTTACAAAAAAACGACGCGAAGAAAAAATTTTTGCATAATTGATTATATTAAAGCGAATATCAATTTATGTAGAATATTATGTTTAAAATATTTTTCATTTAGTTGACCTAAATATATTATATAAGATTTTTCAAAAGAATTACCATTTTAATTTTTCCTTCATTTAAAATAAATAATCTCGAGCATGATATATTTAATATTGTATTGGAAATAATATAGAAATTAATTAAAAATTTTAACAGATTTGGTGTATATATTTTAAATCGACAATATTTCCATAGAATAAATATTAAGGCAGTAAAATAATAGTTTTCTATTGCTGTAAATGAATCAAATAATATTTTATGGACTAAATATTAATCAAGTAAATTAAAAATACAGTTTAAATAGAACATATATTTTAATTAAAATGAAAGGACTTGATATTTTTCTGTAATTAACATTGTTATTTATTATGTGATATTTCTGAAATTAAAATATACAATTTAAGATTAAATCAATATATACAATTATTATTAAAATATATTTAAGACTACTTAGTTATCAGTAAGCATTCTGAATGTAATTTTATATTATCCTCTTTTGAAATTATTAAACATAAAATTGTAGAAATATAAAACATTCTTAAATTAAATTTATTTATTAATTGTTGACACAAAATTAATATTGAAATATAATTATATCAAGTTTTGTTATAACAAGAAATTGTATTATATTTTTAATTTTATAATCGGGTATTTAATCTGTATAATTGATATTTTAATAAATACTTTTTTAAAATTGGTTTTTTCTATAAAATTTATATCAAATTTTGTTCGTTTATAATCAGGTAGTAACTACATATAATTGTTAAATTAAACGTTATTATATTTTAAATACTGCAGTTCCACTCAATATTGGAAAGTATACAATTCGATAAATTTGTAAGCTTTTAAATAAATCAAATATAGTATTTAAGGAGGAGGCTCATCCCCTTTTACAAAACTGGAATCTTTCAAAGTGCATAGTGTCTTCCATTCATTTGGTGTTAAAATCATAGGTTTTAACAATTCATTAAACTTGTCAAGAGGACAAGAAAACTCGCATCCAGGAAGTGTAAGAGGCAATGGTTCAGTGTCTACTGATTTTTTTAAAAACATCTGTAAAGAAAATATATATATATATATATTCATATAATCCACAACATTAAATACTATTCAATTAAACTTCTGTTCGAATACAAAAATATGTATTTTATTTACCTGAACTTTCCATTCAGAATCAATTTCATGCAATTCAATCATTACCATTATATTGTAATCAGGGAGTGATTTGTCCCACACGTTTAATCCCGACAATAAATTTACTACACTGGAGTCATGTCCAAGGTACATAAACATCTTTCTGTTTTCAGGTTTCAATGTTCCATCAGATTTTTTATTCATGTTCTTCACGATTTCAGATATTAATGGCGCAGAAACCATTTTCTTTAATTCTTCATTATAAACATTTAATTCCAAACTCAGCTGACTAAGAGGTAACAATTTATCAAGGAAATATTGGTCTGTCCAGTCTGGTAATTTCAAGCCAATGTCATCCTAATTAGAAAATGTAAACTGTCTTTTAAATTGTTGCATTTATTAACTATTACCTCAAAAGATTAATCATTATTATGCAATACTGTTATTAAAGTACTTTTAATGAAGAATAGTTAAAATTCAACAATAATTGATTTTCTTGTCTTATAATGAATATAATTGAATCATAGAAGTTAAAATGTATTTTTAATGATATTAAGTACAGATGTAAAAATAAATCATGAAAAACAATTTAATCACACGTTTAAGCATTCTCAAGGATAATAATTTTGTTGTAACGGTTGTAACCAAGCAGTTAAACCAATTTTATATTTCCTGTTTATTGCTGATATCAATGGAGTTATTTTTATATACAAAATATTAATTATGCACTAAACTATAGTTATTAAATTATTTATTATGTTATAATTAGTACTTTGTTTACTATAATTTTTCTATTGCTAATAATAAAAAAAATTACCTCGGCATAAAGAGTTCCATAAAGGTCAAATACATCATCTGCATTTGAAATTTTGTGTCCAGTGAAATTCGTTAATTCTTCATAAAGTTGACTATTTTCTTTGTTTATTTGCTTAATTTCAGTTGAATTAGAAACCATTGCTTTTGCTCTTTCATATTCTGGACATGTTGCCCAAATCAATAGAAGCTGAAAAATATAAGTATATTGAATACTGATATGTATTATCACTGTTATTATTATTGTTATTATTATTGCTATATTTGAATTTATTTTCTGACAAGTAAAATTTCATTCATTTACATTATCATCTTTCCTCTTTTGGTAGTGCAAAACCACAGGTTGCCAAGGTAAATCTGATTTGAATTTCTGTTCATCGTTTGGCATCCATAAGGCAGATGCTTCCAGTAAAGCTGACATTTTCGCACGATCTGGTTCAGTGCTTTGTAGCCAAAATACATCAGGATTGTATTTACTGCCTAGAAAAGAGTCATATCTTTTCCTCAAAAAGAGACCTTGATTGTACTGGTTATTTCTGCCTTTCTAAATGAATAGTTTATTATTGTATAGTTCATTATATTCAATTAAACAATTTTTAATTGTACCATAAAGTTTTGATGTTAATAATTGTATTTTAAGTATACAATAAATTTTATTAATAATTACAATATCATACAATTATATATGGCATTCATATAACCTTACTGTAGTTAATTGACCCCATCCATATGGTTCCATAGGGTCGTTAATATATGGATCATTTGGGTAAGTGTCCTGTGGATTTCTATTTCCATGTCTCAGTACCTGTACGTAAAATACAATTTTTTAATTTCCTCGGTTTTTTTGAACAATTAACGGTTAAAATCTAACAAAAATTATATCATATATACTAAAATATGAACAAAAACGATATGCTTTTTGATAAATAACTTAGTGTTTTAATAACTGAAAGATAGTAAGTGTTTTAAAATTAATTAATTAATTTGACATTATTATCATTACAATTATAATAATATTCAATATGATACGATCATTAATATTTAATATGATCATTATACCTCGTTATGTTTTTTTGTATATAAACGGAATTACTACTTCTTTCAAGCATTTAATTTATAAATAAATAAATTTAAAATAGATTATTTAATGAATTATTAAATTAATAATTATAATACTTAACATTCATACTTTATTAATATAACAATAATTATGAATTAAATAAACATAACTATATAAATTATTAAAAATGTTTTAATCTTAAACAATATACTTACAAGTATGATCTCTCTAGATAGTTATAATCAGTTTTATGAATCACTATTTTAATTTAATATATAACAAAATCTAATTAATATAAAGTAAAAAGTGTCGAACAGAATAATAATAAATACAATATAATAAATAACATGTCACTTTGTTACATTAATTGATTATTATTTTTAAACTTAAATTTTAGATTTAATTGTACAAATTATTAATATATTTTGAAAATTAATCAAAGGTATACCAATGTGACTAATCGTAGAGTTCTTGATGAATTTTGGTCTGCTGTATCGTCATGGATGATTGAAACATTTTCTTTATCTGCTACAACAATTCGTTCAACACTGTAGGCTGGAAAATGAATAGTGTAATATAATTAAGATAATGAAATTGATATTGATAATGTCAGTCAATAAAATACTTTATAAAAGGAATATTAATAATATTTTAAAATTTATAACAGTTTAACGTCATCATAAATTTCTAATTAACTCTTTTACATAACGTAACTATTTGTATTTAGTTCCATTATACAATAAGCTTAACAATATAAACGTACTGTTTCATTTATACTCAGATTAGCAATTATTGACAGAATTATATAATAAATATAATATTACTCAAAATTATAAGCATGTTATATGAAAATTACTATAATCAGTTTATAGAAGCGAAACTAATGGATCTTAATTCATCTAACTAAACTGCATGGAAAAATGCAAATTCATATGATTTAGCTGATTAGATGATAAAGATAAGAAAGTCGCAATGTCCAAAGTAAAGTAATAACCGACTATAAGTCATATACATTCATTTGCAAATACATACAAAGATATTGCAATTGTTGAAACAAAAACTTTCATAAATATGCAGCATTTTATTGAAGGTCGGACTAGAACTTGATAATAACTGTTATATTACAGTTTAGTGTAGAAAAATATGATCATTCACATTGAAAATTCAATTTAATATAATACAAATAATCACATCGGTTTTAATTTTGAATTTTTATTTTTAAGTTTTAATCGTTTTTAACAATAATATTAAAAGGATATAGTGAACAAAATTACTAAAACAATCCAACTGAATGATATTTATAGAACAAGTAGGCTGCAATGTTTGCTTTATTTCATAGACCATGTTTTGCTTTTAAATAAATGTTTTTCAATCAATCTGAATTAAATATAATTAACGAAACATTTTGAAAATTAAAAATGATAAAAATTGTCGTATAATTAAAAAACACATGAGTTTACCAAGAATGCCAGTTATGGAGGTAAGAGCAATGGCGAGAAATTTTAAAAAAGTCATTCTCAGTGCTCACATCGGCGGATTGGAAAAATTAATACTCGCAGAAGTTGCGAATCGGTTTGCGAGCTGGCACTGGAGAAGATTTAAGTACGTCGAGCATTCATAAACCATTTTCCCCACCATATTTAAAACGTAATGAGCAAATATAACTTATATCAATTTACATTCGATTTGGACATTTTAAAGATTGATTTTTGTATTTGTATTGTATTAGTTGGATTATTAATTGAAGCAATCATTTCGAGTAAACTGTCATGTGATTAATAAAACACTTTCCTTTTGTTTGAACATGTTGACGTAAATTAAGAACATTGGATGCAGCATCATCTTATCGCAATCAAAACATCCTTTTAAAATGTTCACAATTGATTCAATTTCGCATATAATAAATTCAATTTATTTGCATTGATTTATTACTTGTATCAACAGCGTATCAAGTTTCATATTAATCTTAATAATATGAATTATATCTGTACCTTCAACAAAAATATATATTTCAAATAAATCATTCAAATGCACATATATTGTTTGCATGTAATTTGTGTGAAAAAGAAATCATGAATTTGTAAATGGGAATAATTAGTTTGGATTATTTGTATTATATAGTATTATTACATAGTATTAATCATTTGTATGAATATTATTTTTAATTTATATAAATAATAAGCAATCAGTTATTTGATAGAACAATTATAACATCCCCATTACAACCCTATGTATAAAATATTATCACTATTTACTTTTTAGGTCAGCTAACAATAAAAGAAATAATTTTGAAATATTAAAAATTGTATACGTTACATATAATCTGCAATTGACAAGAAGATCAAATAATTACAAGATCTGAAATATAAGTTCCATATATGAAATACGTACCACTTTATATAACCTGTGATTATCCTATCAAGCTGCAGTCAAAATTGATGTCCAAATTGTGGAAACTATAATTGAAAACATCGACATGCACTGGAATAAAATATATAAAAATAAGTAATGAACAATGTAATAAAAAATACAACAACAAACATGTAAATACACACAAAACAAACGTTGCTTTAAACAAAAATAATTAACAGGATGTGATTTTCAAAGTTCATAATTTAGGCAGACTTTTCCAATATTTGTAATGCGTTTTAAATCGCCAATTTCGAATAATGTTGTCATTTAAAATCTTTCCAAGTATTTAGGCAATACTATTTTTATACTGAAACAATTATAACCGACGAATATAAATAGATAACAATTGTTTTTTCAATTATTAAGTCATAATATATTATATGAATTGCGGTTTAATTTGAACTAATGAATACAAGTTAATATCAAATTAAATTACCTGTTAATAATTTATTTTATTATGCATTGTATAATATATAAATTAAATAAATATCATTAAATACGAGTACTTGTAAATTATTATTAATTCATTTTTTATAGGTAATATAAACAATTGGCTACATTTTGTTTAAAGATTAATTGTTCTATGCCTTAAATTTATTTTAAATATTTAATTCTTAGTTTTTGGAAATAATAAAATCCGGTTGATCACAAATGTAAACATTAAAAAAAGAGTGTTCTATATTAAAGTATTTGGCGTGTTTAGTTCGATTATTAACAATATATTAGTGTTAATAAAGATTCAACTATTTACTTCCTTCATTATTTATCATTATAAAAAATATTGTAAAAGAAAAAACGAACAGTATAGTTAGTTACATAATGACTCATCGACAGTTATAGTTACTACTATCCTTTTCTAACACAACAAATTGTATAAAATGAAATGAGATACAGAAAACCGAATATCTAATTAAAGCAACGAAATAATGATAATAAAATAAAATATTACAATCATTCCTAGTTTTTCTTCTTTTTAAAACGACTTTTCTAGTTTATATTAAAACGGTGTTAAATAAAAATGAAATAACGATAAGGTGGGTATTCAAGAACGCAATTCGATTTTTGTTTCTGAAACTTGAATTCTTGAACTTTCAATTTTTATTCTTGCATTTATCGCTCGTTACCATAGCAATTGAAATTACTTTTAAATGGAAATATAAGCAAAAGACATTCAGTTCGGTTTTTTTTCGCGATTTTCAAATCAGACCTTTCCGTTTAATCGTATATATAAATATATATAGTTGTATATATATATATATATATATATAAATATCACTTTCAGAATATATATATATATATTACATAACTGTACGGGAAGCGCGAAACGTCGCGCTTTTAATCCGCAAAAATTTCGCAATTAGAGAAAAAAATTAATCCTTCGGGCGTAAATCGCCTCAACGACGGTGACCCTAAGCTAATCAACAAGGGTCGGAAAACTCGTCGCAAGAAAAGTCGAAACATGAATAATAAAGTAATAAAACAATTTTAATACGCCATATTAATTTTGCCAAATAACCATTTTTTGTTTTCGCTTTTAATTGTCAGTATTTCGCAATTTACGCGCGGCATAAACAAATTATTCGTTAATAATTTGTTTAATGCTATATTTTGTACGAGGTATGTAGTGTACGCGGTAATTATTTACTAATAGAAATACCGATAAGATTCATATAGAGAAAAAGTTGTTCACTGATTTTCAAATCCAAGATTTGCTTTCAGTTGGCGCAGTCAATTTTTATAGCATGATTATCAATTTAGATGTATTGGTTTATGTATATTATATGTATATATATCAGATAAATTAGTTGTGTTTATTTGATATTCTTATATATTTAAAATGTTATTTAATTAACGTCTGTATATGATTTTATATTATTTTGGTTATAAATGGCCAATTAATGTACACAAAATAAAACAAAAAGTAATATTATTATAATTAATGTATTTTACATTTATTATAAAATTATTAATTGTAATTATAAAACTTTTTGTTTTATTTTGCTGTACTAATTGGTCATTAATAACCAAAATAATATCATATATATATATATATTATATACATATATACAAGAAGAATTTAATTTTATGTTTGTTTTTTTACTGTGATAACCTATTTTTAGTGTACTCGTAACAAAAGATTTAAATGTTTTATTGCGTTTATTGTTTTCATAGCCGAGGAAAACAGTGAACAGTTCATCCGAGCCACGAAAAGAGTTGCAAAAAGTGCCATCAGGACCAATCACTTTGCCAGTAACTCAGAACTCAGTTTCTTTGTTGAATCAGCATGCGCCACCGATACGACCAAGATCGCTATACGCCACACATAGTTATCACAATGTGTTAGCAGAAGAGGTCAGTTCGTGACTCATTTCAACAGTATATATAGGAAAGTCGCGCATATGTACTTTCTCTGCGCAACTTTTCACTTTGTTCCAATTTTTTTCTCTCCTTTCTCATCTTCAAAAGGATGCAATACGCTTGATCCCAGTTGTAATACTACAAGCACCGAACGCAATTTGCATTTCATGATATAAAGAGGTTCAGGAAAAATTCTATTAAATGATAATATATATGATTGATACACATGAGGCAATCGTTTTACGTAACTTATAAATGAACATCATTGTATTCTCATATCAACTGTAAAGAATTTTTTTTTTTTTTTGATTGTTAAATGAGTTTTTAAAATCGCTACGTCAATCGGTAATGAGATAATTGGATAACAAAGGATGTTGATGGTTGAATTGAAGTAAGGTCATAAGTGGATGAATTTCCTTCTTCTGTTAGAATTTAAGAACGTTTGTGATAACGAATCTAAATTTATGGATTTTCATTTGAACTTGAGGATAATTTAAAATTAATGTTAAAGAAGCAAATAGGAAAGAATTGAAATGCTGTTTGTCATGATTTCCAGAGATACAAAGAATTTTCAAAATACTATGAAGTACCACCAACTGAACAGTGGAATGGAATGGTGAATTCGGCAAATTACTCCTTGCCGAATGTTTGGCGTAATTCCAGGACCCCTAAACCAATATCTGTGCCTTATTATAACAATGAGGAAGTTGGCGTTTACACGAGTGACAACTGGCGGGAACATGACATGGACACCGGGGTAGGTGGAACAATTGCTACACCTTATGGGACCATTTCTTTGAGACTCCACAACAGAATCCGAGTTGACATGACGATTGATCGAGCAGTCCGGGTCATCAATTTCAAGGTCGGTTTTGTAGAGATGGAGCGTTTAATGGTTCAATCTAAAAAAAAATCAAAGTTGATTTTCTTTCAATGCAATGTGATAACTATTGTATTTAACATTAATGTTTGGAGGGTGGCGCAAGTTAAAATAAAAAATTTAATAAAAATAACAAAAATTGGATACAATGATTGAGCTATTAATTGCAAGGATGCAAATAATACACTATGATGATTGATTTTAAACTTCGTTGTTTTTACTTTTAAATATTTAAAAATTCATACTTTCAACTTAGAACAATATCGTATTGTCATTGAATGGTTCTGGATCAGCTGCGGCTCTTTTGCACCCAAACGGACGTATATATCAATATGGATCGCGCGTTGAAATTTTGGCTCATGATTCCCATGGGAACAACAAGTTCGTTTAATTTTTAAGTGAACATTGTAGTAGAGTCAATAAATGATACGAGTGTGCTTTCGTTTTAACAGGTATGCTAAAATGTGGTACAAAGGGGTGAGCTTTACATCTGAGCAATGCGCGCTTGTTTACTTAGTGGACGCTGCTGGAACCAGAACAACAACTGATTCATTCTCGGATATGAGTCAAGTAGGTGGACAAATTAATGTCTATTATTAATGTGTATTCAAGTTTGGTGTATTTAAAATATTGTTTATAAAATATGGTAGAATATAAAAAATAATATAGTTATTTAGTCAATAGACAATTAAATTTTGAAGAACCAACATAATTTATACTTTTTATTTTATTATTTTGAGCACTGACTGATTGTATTTGGTTTCAGGATGTCTCACTGAATGTATTTTATAAAGAGTCACGATATGGATTAGGTTGTGTGCAAGAAGTCATGTCTATACTATCTGGTGCTCAATATTGGGTTACAGATGAAGGCGTGGAAAACTGGATTATAAACAATATTCGAATTTCGCAAACGCATGATGGTTTAGTGAGGTAATCATAAAACAAACTTTCTGCGTTAATAATATACCTTGGATTCTATAAAGTAAAATTAATAGATAATTTTGGCGTAATTGGAATTAACTAAGATAAATATGACTTTTTGTTTTAGAATTGCAAGAAACAGTAATAAATATCAGTTACGTACATCCCCGAGCAACGGAACTGCGTCTTTAACAACTCCGTTTTTGCATTGCACAGCTTCTTTAGGACAAACCTCGCATCTTTTTGTGCGACGCGGAGAAAGACGTATGCATTACGATGGCACCAGTTTTATAGTTAGAAATGCTGGCCACAGTGCAGGTTTCGATGATAATAATCAGCTTAAAGTTTATTGAACACAGCTGTACGTCGTGTGATCTCAGCAAATAATTAATTGATATTAATTGAAACTAATATTCTTCAACCGTTAAATATAATTTTATTACGAGCCAATTTATATATATACAAATAATTCAAGCTCAGCAGAACATTTACATCAGATATGTTTAATTTTTCTAATCAAAGTAACCGATGAAAAGTCATTACATCAAACATTTGCTGACATTATTTTACAAAAGAATTTCGCGTTGTACTTGATCGTTGATAAATTAATAAATACTTTATAATATAGATGTTTGGTTTCATTATTATTTTGGTACGATAGTACATTAAATGCTAACAATGGTTTAACAAGTAAATAATTTATTTTAGTTTGTTATATGGCCCTTCTCGTAATGCTCTTCAAAGTTATCGTCTAAAATTTCCTCATTAGTATCATTTTTTATTAACTGCTGTTTCGTTGGTTCGTCTTTAAATGTTTCTTCTCCCACTGAAACATCATCCTCTATTTCTTCTTCTTCTTCAGAAGAAGTGAGATCTATATTTGATCTGTGCTTGTAATGTTTTCGCCTGTGAAGAAGGAATTACATATTATATTTTTATTTATCTTTTAGATTATTAATACTATATAAAGTTGCAAATGTAAATATTTAATCAAGGTTGTTTCTGGTAATTTAAATCGCACTTACGTTGTCTTCTTCATATTTTTACTATTTACAAAGATATCATTACTTTCTTCAGTATGATTAATATTAACCATTATATTACTAACAATATTACAGTCAAATAATTTTACAACTTTCTCAGCTCCTACACTTTCAGATAACTCAATTTTTTCTTTAGCGTATTCTTTACAAAGTGTTTCTAATTTTTGAAGTAATCCATTAGGTTTATTCATATTTTGAATATTTGGAATAACAGACAATGTATTTTCTGTTTCACAATGTCGACGTAATTTGTGTTGTTTATGTAAACCCATCTGAAATGTTATATATAAATAATTTAAAGAAAAGGAAGTACCTATGTAATTAGAAGAATAATTAACTTAGCCTATATAATTGTAATGTAAAATAAAAATATTTTTAAGTATATACGTACTTCTTTATTAAATAAGCAAAACGTAAATGCATTATCTATAAACATCTTTGATAAAATATAGTTAGCATCAAAATGTTCTCCATCTTTGATTTCTGTATGTAATTGCAATATCTGGCTAAAATCTGTCATGGTTATTCTTATTTTAGCTAAATTATCCAGTGGCATTTTGTAATATAAACCATAAAGTAGGTACAAACCACCAATTCTTTCTTTAAAAGTATATGGAAGAAAGAAAAACTGTTTTGCAATGTGTAATGCCTCTTCACAGAATTCTAATAGATCAGCAAAGCTTTCTCTGCAACTAAATATAAACAAACAAATATATTATGGCATAATTTGAAAAAATATTTATTTATAATTTTAATACTATTTTATTTATTATTTATAAATAATGTAAAAAATCAACAATTAATCCAATCATTAAGAATTAATGAATGAATTATGTAATAATATATATAAAATTAATTTTAAACATATTGAAAATAATCTATTAAGAAATAATTAACTAAACATACAAATTTATTACATTTTTTATTCACTACAAAGTAAACATTGTTATATTTCAAGTCATATTTTTAATGTTTATAATGGTAATATAATATGAAATAAGTCGTTATTATTTTTTGTCATATTTAGGTTATTTTAGAATCATAATTAAGACATAATAAAGAATTAGTATAAACTATTTAGCTTTATAAAAAAGTGATAATTATAATTATAACTACTTACTGAAATACCAATGAGAATTTCATTGTTTGCCAACATTTACAAAATGTTTCAAATCGAATGTCATTCTCGTTCTTAAATATTGCCAATAATTGTGAACAATCTTCCTTAAAACCACTTGCTATGTATGGATATTTTTTGGGCATTTTTCTGTCCGTTTTCTTTGAAGTAAACAAATAATTAATAATCAATTTTTTAATTGTTTTGATGGTCTGTACATCTGTACATACCACAGGATAAATTTATGTAAACATAATTTTCACGATAAATAGTGGGGTTAACCCGCTATGTCCTGAAATTAGTTGCAAACTGTCAGTTTTTGGCTTTTGATCTTTGAATAAATTCCATACATACCAACTTTAGAAAAACAAAAAATAATTTTCTGGAGTGGATTACGTATAACTTTTATTACTTTTAATCTTTTATTGTTTTACTTTTAAACCTTACTGCTAAGGATTTTAATGTAATTATTTTAGTTTAATTTTTCATAACCTCAGAATATTTTATAAACTAAAACAAATAAGTATAACAAAACTATTAACTATTTGGACTTGACTTTATGGTCAAAGCCATCTGTTGGCTGAGTTTGTAACCACCTTGATGGTGGAATTTGTTGAGATTGTGACAATAAAAAATCCTAAGACCGTATGTTAT
>JABFQC010001893.1:0-17657 GCA_022817085.1 Psilanteris sp. ZL-2020
TTAAAAAATCGCACAAAAAATGTTAAAAATTAACACGAAACATGTTAAAAATTATCATATTTCAGTCGTAATGCTCAATTACCATTATTCATGCTAATTTTTACTATCAAATTTCTCTCAGTGTACAGTTGAACAAGCTATATGATTTTTAGTTCTAGCAACTATAAGAGATAGTTAGAACGTAAATTCAACATTCAGTATAGTTGCTCTAACGATATTTCTCTCCGAATGTACAATCCCCCGTAACTTAAAACTCCAAATACCACCTCCCCAACGCCTTCTCTTCATGACCACAGGAACACACCGATCTCGACCGCAAAACTTGCACCGGTCCCAAGCCGTCCTCCCCTGCATTCCAAATCTATCATCTATAACGTCATCCTCCGTCGTCGATTCGCGATCACACGAACGCCCTTAACCGTGCCACACGAGCACCGGCCGGCAACGGCGATCCGGTCTCGTTAGCCGGGCGATCGGTTGGCATCGCGCGTACGAAATTAGAAAATCTAGCCCGAGAGCGTTATCAAGCGCCGAGCGACGAGGGGACGATAAACGAAAAAGGCCGGGTTGCGGGGGCCGCGGGGGAGGAGGAGGATAGATACGTCGTCGCGAACGAAAAGCGTGGAGAGGCCGGTTAGGGCGGTCGACTTATTTATTGCCTCATTAGACGCACTCACTTCGCTCGAAGGCAGCTCCACGCTGTCTGCTCGGATAGACAGTGACGAGCATCGCAGGCCCTCTCGGCCGGTCGACTCGGGTGCGCGCGGGTGCGAGCGAGAACGCGCGTTCGCCCGAGCGAGACGACCCGCTCGTCTCCGCGCGCCGAAAGACACATTCCCGATCGGATGCCGACGAGGCAGGAACAGTGAATTAAAAGAGAAAACAAAAGGAAAATCGACGAGCGACAAGAGCGAGAGGACACACTGTCGAATTCCACGCATTGCTGGTCGTGCCGTGGCGCGGTCGCGCGCAAACCCACTTGACAGTAACGTCGCGATAATTGATGCCGCGCTTCAGTTGCGCAGGAATTTGCGCCTTTGACGATTATTTAATAACGCGCGGTGCGCTTGCGGCGCAACGGGGTCGCGCAAAAAGACGCCGAGACACGGGCGAGGAATGCCGCCCAACAAATTGGTGGCAAGGGTCATTTTGGCGAGCGAGCAGCGCGGCGGAATTCGCCGCCAACTATGCCAACGGTTTCAGGAATCCAGGGCCGACCGATTTTTCGCAACAAAGCCCGGTGACCCGCGCGTGGGACACGCATGACCTATATTTTTGAGCCCTTTTTCCCGCGTTTTCTTCGCGTTTTTGCGCGCGACTTCGATGGCCGTTGTTTGATCCGCGCCGGACGACCGCGCAATTGGCCGCCCCGCGGGCCCAATCGGCCGGCATTTATGGGCCGACAATTTTGACCGCCGTTGCGAATGGCCGCGCCGCGCCGAAGAGCGAACCCGATCGCCGGGTAATTGAACATTTCGCAAACCCCGCTCGGACGAAACTTACAGCGCGAGGGGGCTTTGAATGTCAATTAAGTGGTACCGCGATTGCGGGCGAAACAAAGCCGGCGGATCGAGTTGCGCGCGGTTTATTGCCGCGCGTTATTCTATCCGGAACTGCGGAGCCGCGGCTTGCACGCGATACGCGTGTCATTGGCGCTTTTGAACCGCTGTTACGCGCCACTTTGACGCCATATTTTGACCCGCGGGCCGGACCCCGCTGTGACCGGTAATTGACCGCGACCGCCGCGCTGACTCGGCTCGCGTTCTCAGTTTTATTGCGAATGACCGCACCGGGGGAAATGAAAACACAGTCGCGTGAAAATGGTCGGGCGATTGACCGCGCGTGACAGATTTGCGAAACGACGCCTGCGCGCGGTCGATTGGTTTCGATCGTGAAAATCGGTTCATTAGCGTTGCGGCATGCGTCGAGGGCGGCGGTTATCGCGTGCAAGAAATCGGCGCCGATCGGTACGACGCCGATTCGAAAATGCGCGGCAATAAAATCGGCGCGCTTGGACCGTCGATTGCGGGAAAATCGGATTGATGAAGGAAATTCGCGCAAAGGGCGTCCGATGGAAACTGCGCCAGTGCGCAGTCGGAAATCGGTTGGAAATATCGTGACTTGTCGAGTGACGCGAGACGATGAGTTTGGATCGACGTGCATTACCATACGAATGATGTTCGTATCAATAAAGGATTCTGATAATCTCGGACGAGGACGGAAAAGGAGACGAAAAAGAAAAAGTCGGACGAGCGGAGGCTGAGAGAGTGGGAGTATCGGGTGGTCCAACGAAGCATGACCGTAACCGCGGACAGCCCACCGCAGCTCATTGGCCGAGGTTATCAGCTGCCGATGAATATTGCGTCGTCGACATTGTCATTGATAATGCGCCCGATCGATTCGAGCGCCGATCAAATTGGTCTGCCGATTTCCTGAACTCCACGTCGCACAGCCGGTCCAATTCCGTGGCCGATTAGTGTGATCGGTATTTACGCGTGGTCCGTGTGAAGGATTCTCTTCAGTCTTAATTTTTCTGGGATTTTTACAGCAGGAAGCAACCATTTTGGTACCATTTTGATACCGCTGATGAAGAAGTCATTAAACCCGGTTGGCGGTTCGGTTGGCGGATGACCGCTTCTGTGACCTTTGGCCGACGCTCGCAATCGGATTCGCGTAGATTATTCCGACGCTTTATTGCCACGTAAAAGTATGTTGATTTAACTCGAGGCGATGCTAAATATATCGATTGCAATAAAACACCGCAGGCATAAAACCGATCTTCGGGATCGAATTTTATGCGTTGTCAAGTTTAAGGTTATGTGGTAGGGGGGTGGGGGAGTTTACACACTTTCTCATTGCATCTTCGACCGCGATATTCCAAGCTTGATTAAATCAATCGCATATTATTATTCATCGGTCTTTTGATGTGATGCTAATTGAATTTGATTATATGCTTTTACGAAAAATCGGATGCGGTATCATGAAACCGTTTCACGCGTGAGAAAACCATTACCGGTGACCTTCAGAGTGCCGAGAGTCGTGCGCTAAGGTCAAGAATTACTGATCAATTTACTAGGACCATATCAATTTACGTATGCATGTTAATTGAGAGATGTTCGTGAAATGCAATCGTTTCGTGTTCCGTATGTTAAACCTGCTTGGATGACAGGAACAATTGGCGCGAACATTTTTATCGCGCCGTTGAAATTTGACAGATAATAATAACCCTAACAGAATTTATATGTGGTAGGGTTTTTAATTAGATACGCGATCAATTTTGAAAAGCTTTACTTGGGTTCGATGAATGAGCGGATATTTATTATATTTTTTATGATTCGGTTAAAGATAACTCGAGGAAATTTAACAATGTTTTAAATAATTATAAACTGTGGTGAACAGAATGAGAATATTTTAAATTTTTATTTGTAGATTTCTAACAAGTTTATAAATCGTGTTTCTGAATAGAAAATTTTAGAATTCACTAGAGTGAGGTTTAATACACGGAAAGAAAAACACGTATTAAAAAATTTCTTCTTTAAAGTAACGAAATATAAAATATTGACAAGAGTGAACTATGTTTAAATACATATAAAAAATTAGTAAATATTAATCATATTTCTAAAAATATAAAAAAAAACTTGCTGAAATTTTATGTATTTCAAAAATTGCGACATTCTTCATATTAAAGATATAAATTTTATCTAATAATATATTTTATTAAAAGAATTATACTATATTTTCTATAAAAGTATCTTCAAATAATAAATGTTTTATTGTCAATTTTTACATGAGTAATTTTTAATACTTTTTTTAGTGCATACGTAATATTCGTGATTTCTTATATAGGTCATTTTATAATGTAAATAATAAATAAAACAAAACATGTAAACTGTGTAAAATATTATTTGCCAGTATGGATAGAAAAATAAAATGTTTCGCCTATTAGAGTACAAGCGAAAAAAATTTTTGTAAGGTTTTTCTTTACTTATTAAATATGTTTTTATTCCAAATAATAATGTTCGAGTTAATTTACAATAATGCAAAATCAGTTTAAACATTTATAAATTTTATGATTCATAAATAATTATTAAATTTAAAATATATATAGAATTTTGTTAACAATTTATGCAATTTTTTAGAATATATAATGAATATATAAAATCTAATAACATAGAATTATATTAATGTAATTAATATTTAAAATGTATTTTAATGGAAGAATTATAAGATTATAATAAATAAGAATATAATACAAATTATACTAATACATATTTGTTTCTCGGTTCGCAATGGTTTGTTACATTATAGGGTTCTCATTTCTATACATTTCTGTAATATTACGAAATGTTTACTGTTATTTTTAATGAACGAATGAACGGTACTATAAATTGTTACTCGATTTCTTAATTTTTTAAATTAAGATTTATCGAAAAATAATGTGGCATAGAGATAACGAAGTGGTTGCCTGTTCAATAAAAATGAATTTTTTTTCTCCGATGAAAATAGTGTCTAGATAAAATATGACTTATTGATACGCTCGAAAAATTGACGCAAGATACAAAAAACAGTAGACACAGGGAAAAAATCGCAGCAAAAATTATTGTCAGTATCGTGATCCGGATATATATCTATAAATATAGATATAATTGCGTTATGAGATTTCTATTTTTCACCGTCGCAAAAAGTTGTGTAAAAGTCAATAATTAATTTATAGATTTAACTTTCTGAGTTAAAAGATTTTAATGTTTGCCGTCATTATGGTCTCGATTTAATGCAGTTAGATATTCCGTGTTAAGCCTTTCTGTTAATAAATTGTTTTATATTGGATTTTATTGTGGAAATAATTGCATTTTTACTTTACTCCGAGTCGTAGACTGAGTAGAAATTATTGAAACTTTGCGTCCAATAGTGTAAGTAAAGCTAAATATTGTTATCAGTAATTTATGGGCGTGGAATTATACATTTCTTTATTTTTGCCAAAATTATGTAATGTGGTCTTAATGGATTCTTTTAAATGTATTAAGATAATCTGTAAAATATGTATATTTATGCGAATGTACAATATACAAATTGTACCTTACAAATTCGTACAAAGGCGGTTTGTCTTAATATAAACTTCTTAAATAGTAAAAGCACAATTAAAAATTACAATACATGATTTAGATGGCAAAACGAAGGTTGTGGTTATTGTTTGTACAATACAGTACCATATAGTTCCAATTATAATTGACATTTCTTTATTAAAAATAGATATGGATATGATCATGTCATTTTAAGATACCCTTGCAAAATGGTAACAATTACAATAAATTTCGTAGAATGTCTTACCGCATATACAAAATTTCGTCAACAAAATTGTTCGAGATTTTGGTTACAGATCAGTGTTTTTAGGTTTTACATAATTGACTTGTGTTTACAAATTTTACACCTTTTTATGAATCAAAAAAGTAACCAGCCAAGCTCCAAGATCGAAAATATGTGCGTATATGTCTACACTGATAAAAAAATTCCCTTAAAAATTGGTGTATTTTTAATTAATTTTATCATATCATCCAAAACGTTTGTAATTACCAGCCATTCGTGTGTAATGATTAGACGTATAAGGATTTTTGGAAACAATTTTGATAATGATAACAATTTTTAGTTGTATAATATTTTTAATCATAAATTCTATGAAATAATCATACTTTATATATATATATACATATAGTAATTGTAGATGCATTTTTTTTCTCAGTATAATTCGCATTTCATTTCCAAAACTATAACACCGAACAAATTACAACATAAATCGTAAAAATAAGTCCCTCTTGTAAACCGACAAAACTAACCCCATACATCTCAAAATTTCCCATAATATAAACATTACATTCAATCCAATTGAAAAACCATTTCAAACTTATATCCCATTCAACGAATTATCTCTACGCGCCAATATCGTAACTCGTAATCCTCCCACCATCCTTCCCCTGCACTCAGAGAAATAAATGACGAAAAATGACTGTTTATATCATTAATATGGAACCATACGAGAACAATCATAATATTTACTATTTTTTCAAAGTAACATATTACGATAAAATAGTATTTTTCTAAGTAAAAAAATGTTTTTCCTTTTAAAAACAATAAATATTCTACTTTTCCTCCTACGGTTCCAACTTAAGGATACAAATATTAATTTTTCGTCATTTATTTCTCTCCTTCCAAAACGCCACACATTTACATCTTTGCATCCCGAACCCCGACCCTCGGTTCACAACCAGGCATTCCATCCCGTTCCAAAACCCATCGCGTCTCCAAATTTCCCATTCGAAATCCCCAGAAACACCCCCGCGCGATTGACGCCGTGAAGCCTCGACCAAAAGCAGCTCTCGAGTCCCGCGGGGTGACAATTTCGTGCAAGACCTTTGCATTCGAAACGAGGGGGTCGCGTTGGCATGCGACGCATCGCCGCAGTCAAAACAATCTGCACCGATCGCAGAAGCCTTGGAATGCTCCTGGCGATATTAACGCCCGGACACATAAGTGTCCTGTCTTGAATTCCACGATTCGGAGCGATTCGCTTTCCTCCCGTATCGTATCTCATGCGAGCGGGTCGGCGGTCCGGGGGCGCGGGGGCGGAGGATGGGGTGGGGGGGGAGTCGAAAGTAGAGAGCCATCGGAGGGACCTGTCGACTTACAAATTATACGCGCTCGGCGAGATTTACGGTGACGTGGGAGCGAGACCATTGTCCGTCCTCGCTTACTTCTTTACTTCTTTCGCGCGTTGCGTGCGTTTCCGTCGCGCGCTCGCGCGCTTCAATCTCAGCGTCTCCGTCGGTCGGCCGAGCCGGGGCGCGGGGCGCGCGTTGCCGCACGAAAAAAGCCGGGAATGTCGACGGACCGAGCAGAATCCGGTCGAGCCATCCCTGGGTCGTAATCGCTCGATTCCACGTCCGCCTGCGTCTCCCGAGAGGGATCCGCGGTGCCGCGGGGACCCGCGAGCGCGCATCGGCGCCGACCCAGGCAACCGCGTTTTTTGTCATTATTGCCTCGCTCTCTATGCACCTTCGGCGCATCATAAATAATTGACCGAGCGGGTCGTCAGTTTTCGGCACCGTAATTTATCGTAATTTTGGACTCGCCGAGCTCGTTTGCGCAACGGACCGGACGAAGTTACAGTTTCGGTCGCAGTCGACGCGGCGTATAATCAATTGTGCTTTTTCCGTTTACGCGGTGCGGACGCGGAATCGGCGGTTGCGGGATCGGGATTGGCGGGGGAGATTGGTGTTGGAGTGACTTGGATTGAGGGTTTTTAAATGTGTTTGTTATTCGATTTTATTGGTTCTCGTTTGATATGTTTTGATTGTTTGATTGGTTGAATGTGTTTTTTTTGTATGGTTATGATTTGATTTGGAAGTAGGATTTTGTTGTTTGTTTGGTGAATTGTTTATCGGACTGTTTATTTTGGTTTGCAGAAAAAAAGTTTGTATTTTTACGCAGCTGCTTTTTATTTTTGTTGAGCAAATTGTTTTGTGCGTTTATATAATTTCATATTCTTATAAATTTGTCACGCAGAAAAGTAAATTGGTTTGATATAACTTATGGTATGGTAAATATTATTAAACTCGATATAACTGTCAAGGACAAAACAAACGCTCGGTTGAAAATCAACGAACTTTAAAGTAAACATTGAGGAGTGTTTGTAAATAACACCGAATATGGATCAATGTTTACTGTGAAGTCCGGCAAGGGTTAACTGAATTATTTTTTGATCTTGAATTAAATAGAGATTGATATTATTTAACTAAAAGTGTATAATCGAATTTGTTTGATTATACTATTTATTGCAAAATCTAATTGCAGTTAGAGGAATAATTTTGTCGACGAAATCTGCAATGGTTCAGAATAAAAACAAATACAAAAGAACGTTATATAAACACAAGCAAATCAGATTCGTTTTGTTTATTTGGCGTGTATATTCAGTGACCTTTTAATCAGAATATCTTTATATGAATGTGTTTAATAATTCGAATGGGTAATTTCATTATTATCATTGCGTGTTGAGTATATGATTGTTTTATAGTAAAAATTCGTAAAGCTTAATGAAAAAACAAATTCTAATTGTATAAACTTAACCTTGTTACATATACATTTATAATTATGGATATCGAACAGATATATAGACATTGTGTATAATAATTTATGGTTAATTAACAGCTAATTTTTTTGTATTTTATTTTTGTATACAATATTTTACTTTAATATTACTTCTATATTATACATTTGATCCATTTTTATTCACCTTTTGTATATATTTTTATAATTTGTATTCTATTTACTGTTCACAAAATTTTTATATATGTATGTATACATCTAATTATTTAATCCCTATACATATATTGTATCCCTACACTCAGAAAATTAAACGTAGAAAATTGCTGTTTATAATACTAATTTGGAGACATTAAAGTAAAAACCTAAAAATTACTGTTTTTCCTTGTAAAAATGCAGTTTTTCATACCAAATTTTCCTTCTATTTTTTATTATAATGCTATTATAAACAGTAATTTTTTGGATTTTGTTTTAATGTCGCCAAATTAGTGTTATAAACAGCACTTTTCTAAGTTTAATTTTTTTGAGTGTAGTAAAAATGAAAATTATATATATCGACTGTATATATTGCAAATATGTTGTAAATATATGGACATATTTTTTTATGTTTATTAGAGATATTATTTACATATATATAATAGATATATACACGAAATAATATATTATTTTAAATCAAATCAATAATAATAACAACAATAACACCATCAATAATAAAAGAATTCGTTCTATTAAATGTATATTTACAGTATATTATATTACATTCTACAATTCACTTCATAATCACGTTAAGCGCACACTTTTCAATTCTAATCTGCGTATTTACAAATGACCCTAAGCATTTCCAAAGAAAACGGCAATCCTATTAAAAACACTGGACTCTTATTTTATATTAATAAGATAATCCATGTTCCCAATTATTATATACACACGGCTAAATGTAACATTTATTTGACTCTGTTGTGTTATTTTTTTTCTCTACAGTTTTTTTTTTCTTATTCTTTTCTTTGCCTCTCTTAACATCAGATTTCCTTTCAGAGCGTACACAGCGCCATACACAAGAACTGATCTCTTTTCAAATATCCCATCATCTTTTAATACAATCGAAAAGCAGATTAAGCGGGATTACGAGAACAATAACACCAAAACGGTCCGAGGCATCGACGGAGCGCCGGAATAATGACGTTTGCTGTATTTATGAAATCACGGATCTGGAATTCGGATGCGAAACACCGATGCAATAAGCATTCGCTTTAATAATAATGAAAAAGCGAACTTAATTATAAAACGCTCGATTTTGGGAGAAAAAAAGGGGGGAGGGTTCACATCCCGCGGGTCCAATTTCACAATCAAAAATATACGAACGGAATATCGCGATTCCGCGACGCGCAAAAAAACCGCTGTCGTAGCACCGAGCGTCGATATTGGATCCGTGGCATTAGACAACGCGGCTTTTCAACGCTCGCATAAAGTTGTAGTTATAATTGATACGAGAGAAATCGAAGGCTAATCAGAAAGTCTGCTAAAAGTCCAGAAGCGAGTCTCCGAGATAACAAAAGTTTTAATTAAGAATTCCAAACCCACGCTCACGGGTTGAACCGGGGAGGGAGAGGGAAAGAGAGCGAAGGAGCGAGACGCGAGGGACGGACGGGAGAGCGAAGGAGACGGAACGCGAGATGCGGGCGCGCGACGGAAAGGGCGGATGGAGAGGCGCGCAGGACGAAGCGGAATCACGAGAGTCCGAAGTATTCCCGAGTCGTCGTTAAATACCTGTTATCAAAATAAAGCGAAGTCTCCTAATATATTTATCAAACGCACTGGAGAGATGGACGGCCGTTTGCGTAGCCGGGACCAACAACGTGCGCAAAAAATCAAAAATGGACATCGAATCGTAAATAATTATTTAGACCTATGAGATCGAGGAAAATTTGAGGGATGCGGAAAATGCTGGTTATTTGTGTTCGAATCGACCCACGGATTCAATTTTTTCAGCGGGACGTGAATCGGCTGGCGCAACGCCGGTTTTCGGCGAACCGAGTAAACCCGGCTCGGAGACTCGCTCATCCGCGTAGATACCAGGTGTTTGTGACGGGCGCGAGATAACGTTCTATCGTCGTGTAAACATTTGCATACCGAACGGCAGTGCCTACTTGCGAGCTACCGAGTAATTTACAACCTGGAGAGATACATCACCGGAGTTATTAAACAACCTCGCCGGTGCGCAACCGGGCAACAGTCGGTCGATTTCTATTCATCGCAGGGTAAAAGGTGGAAGGCGAGGGAAATAAGCCAAGGACCGGGCCAGAAAGAACGACCAGATAATAAGGCGATTTAGCTGATACCGATTGTTATTGTATCGGCGTTTAATTTCGCACCGGAACCAAATTGCGCGTTTGCGCGGCAAGTACCAGAATGGTACGCTTGAATTTACAATGTGGTATGCGAAACGAAATCGGAACCGAGTTATGCATAATATTCGACTTTTGTTTTCATTAACCCTTTTGCTAATTGATATCACGTGCCCCGCATCACATTACCTTGCGCAAAAACTGCCAACCTTGCTTTTGCGCGAGACCACGCGGTTGCGCGACCGTCGACGGCGGGTGATGCGCCGGCGCAATAATTCAGGCACGTAACCCACGCCGCGACCGGATCAAACCCGGTCATCCAAATCGACAATCGCGATCGGCGATCGGGACGCGTCGCGCACTCCGCTTCACGCCACCGGAGCGCGTGACACTTTTATCAAAGCATCGTAAATTATCCCCGCAGATAATGAATTGCAGTCGACGGCTGTTTATAATGTCATAAATACATCACGCGAGGCTTTCGACGAACGCATCATTCGCACGTAAGCGTGTATATCTAATCGAACGGTTTTATGGCCGGTAATGGATGGTTTATGAGCGCGGCGACAGAAACAAACGATAGGACCGTTTGTTTGGTCGAGCAATCCGTCATTGGGCGCGGCCTGCCGCGTCAAATCTATTAATAAGTAGGAAAGCCGATCTCGGGATGGTATAAGAAGCGTAACTCACCAAAAAGAAGCAGTGATGGGGGTGACGAGGAGGAGGCAGATCGCCACGAGAATAGAGCGCATCTCCATCCCCTCCGTCTCCTATCGACAAACCGGAAGACCACCCCCTCTCCGTGAGACAGGCGATGCACACACCGGGATATTGTTCTTCGGAACTGACTGACGCCGGCTCAAACACCTACTGCGTCCTCGGCCGCGTACCTCCGACGAGAGCCCTCGAATTACGCGGCTCGGTGCCGATCAGCTATGCACCCGATTGGAGAACATACGCCTATCCATTTCGCCGAGCGGATTTCGCGTCATTGATAACATCGCGTGCCTCCTCTTTCTCCTCCTCCCCCGCAATCGCGGGCACTCGAACGTGTGAACAAAGTGCGCCGGCTTTCCGGTTCCGATTTTGTCCCCCACCCTTGACCCCACAACCCCCTACTCCGCACCGCGTTGGATAACTTCGGCGTGGCCGGGCGCGTACAGATCACGATCAGGGGTACGATCGTCTTCCGGAAAGGCAAAAACGCGACGCAGCGGCGTTCCTGCCAGAACTACGTCATCGCAATGTTTGAGTGTTGCCATTCCCCCACCTTTGTGCACCGACGAACACATCTTCGGGGAAGAGGGGACAGAAGGAGATTCTCCCACCAGGCTGCCACCACCGCCTCCGTTCTCCAACCGCGGGTACCAGCGTCTATGCTTTATGCGAAACGGTCCTGTGTGGCGAACAAAATGCGTCGCGCGTCTGATTCAATGATAAACCGATGTCCTGACCGATGACCGTCAATATTATGGTACCGGCGCAGAAAGTAAACAATAACAATGACGCAAACGCGGCCGTTGTTGGTAAACAAACAACCGGTTGGTTGACGCTCGGCGGTTTGTTTTGACCCGATACCATAACAGCGAACCGGCGCGAATTCTGGATCGCGCGACCCGCTTCAGTTTCGTGTGAACAAAACTGGTTACGTCCTGGTTGGCCCGGACATGACCAGTAGAACCGTAGACTCTCTTCTCGACTGATTGAATGAGCGCCGTCTGGTGGCGAGCTACCGCACGGTTGGACCCCTCCTCGCGTCTATCACTCTGACTCACGAAGAAGCCCGATCCGCACACGACGTGTGAGGGACTGTGAGAATGTAGAAAAATACGGCGAAACGAGTCGGGAACAAGGGTAGACCCACTGCAATCACCTTCATTATATTAAACTCCGTGCGCTTCCAGTTGTACCGCCGGAATGAGTTGGATGGTACCGCGTGCGATTTGGTTTTAATTGTTATCGCTAGTTCTCGCGTTTGTCCGCGTGTATTCGGATATTTCGTTATCCAATCCAACGTGGAAATTTGACTATTCAAACTTAATTATAGATATGTGGGTATCCAAGCCGAAAATGGAAATTCGGATATATGAAAAAGAAATTTAGTCTTTTGGATATCCACACCGATTTGGATATTTAAATATCTATATTAATTTTGATAGATTTAATTATATGAATCGATTTAGGTATTTTAATGTTTGTAATTGTAAGATTAAGTAATATTTTCATACCGAAATTGCAAATCCAGGTTTCATAACGAAATTTTAGCTTTGGATGTTTAAATATTAATACCAGTTAATATATTTAGTTAACCAAACCCGTTTGGATATTTAAATTTCTCAATGGACTTGGCAGTTCGGATACATTAATACCAATACCAAATTGACCTATTTGGATGCTTGAATACCGCCTAAATACCTGTTTGGATATCCGTACCTAATAATAGATATCCAAACTAAATTAGTCATTCGAATATCATAACCTAATTTAATTACTTTAATTAGTTTCCTCTACAAACTGTTGGATATATGCGATTACCATGCTACATCGTAACATTTGGATATTTGGATATCCAAATTATTTTAGAAATTATTTCACACCATACCATTCTACCTAATTAGAATATTAATGTACCCACACCTAATTCGGATATCATTGTACCCAAACCCAGTTCGGTCATCCCAACATCCAAACCGATCCCGCCGCGCGCGGCGCCATTATCCATCCAACGTCCTCGTGCGTCGCACACGAACGCACATTGAATTAACACTTCGTGCCCGTCGGTCCACGGGCTCGTCGTGGAAGCCGCACGGCCATCATAAACCGAACCATGATAAAGCCGAACAACGCCCGTACGCGTCATTAGCAACGATTCTTGGCTTCATAATTGTGATAATTATAGAAAGCAAGGAGAGGGTGGACACCCAACAATGGCACTGCCAACTCAGCAAACAGGTCATCGCGATATTTCCGCGCCGCTTAATAACTCGAAGGAAGATTTGAAGTGACCCTATCATGACCGCAGAACCGCTGCGAAGGCAGAAACGAGACGGTGAGTAGAACGGGGGCCAGCGGGGGTCCATATTACAGCTCATTTAGCAGCGGGGTCCTTATGCCCTTTTCTTCGGCGCTCCCAAAGACCCGGTCGATCGAAGAACAGGTCCGTCGACCTACAGCATGCTCGAATGAGACCCCGTGGCTTCGTTCCCATACTTCGCCCTCGCGATCGTACTTGCGTTTCTCTTCCACAAATCGTTAAACTCTCACCAGCGCGCGGCCGTTCATCTCAGATCGATCTATCGCATTTCGTACCCGAAATCGCGTCGTCGCCGCATACGTCAACCTTCCGCAATGTCGCCCGGACCCGTCATTGCGGCGCGGCAACGCAAGATTCGTCAACCGCGACGGAACAGAAATTCGTCGACGGCTCGGAAAACAACGGAATTCGTGCATTCCGTAATTTAATCCGGCCGATTGTTCTCCCCGAGGCTTTTCTTGAAAAGTCATTTGAATCGACGCGGGGATCGAGCGCCGCCACACACGGCGCGGCCCGCCGCGCAAAAATTACTTTATGATATTGTTCAGCGTCTTCTCACGGTGCATGATTGCGGTTCATACGTGTCTGATGCGCGTGACAAAAATAGAAGAAGCCAACCGAGATGGCAAAGGGCAGCGTAGCAGTTCGTGGGGCATCCGCGCGGGGAAGCGTGGACGAGCGGTCGGCGCGAAGGGAGTGGGGAGACCGAAGTTGGTTCAGGTTCAGGTGTCATCGGCGGTACCAACGCGCGTGACCTTTGACCCGCGAGGACCGTGGCGCAATTTGGGTCATCGGCGGCCGTCCGAACCCGCGGACCACTTGCGAAATTGTAATTGGCCGCCCGTGAGATCGCAACGCTCTTATTGATAAGTCTATCTCGCTTCGGAATCAACGTGACATGTGAGATGAATTTGGAATCAGTTCGCACGACCTAAAAATATCACAATGCGTCTGTGTATCGGGTTCAGACACGTCAGGAGTGGTCTGAATCAGCAAAATTGCGGGATTGTGAAAAATAGGATAATAAAGAGGGATACAATTTTTTTGCCACCGCAACTTTAATCGATCTCGCATCTGAGAGAGTGTGATTACCCTGTTGTCAGTTGGTCATGACTGGCAGGTACGCGAGCATTCGGAAGATAATGGAGCCAGTTGGGTTCCCACGAAGCGTTGGCGAGAGGCGTTAGAACAATACTAACAGCGTCGCCAACCGTCATTTCATCATTAGCCTAACCTTCAATTTGGAACGAATTCAATGGCGCGTCCTCTTGTCTTAAATAACATTATATGTTTCATTTGGATTCTGGTTACTGCATGAATCGTGAATTCCGCAGAACCTGTTTTGCCTTACAACTGGCATTGTGAAAAACACGTCCACTGTACGCCGAATAAAAGCGCGTTGCGTCATCTAAACGTTTTCTCCGTCAAATTTCAAATTAACGTCATGTAATGTGTTATTCGAGTAATTTGTAAGGTAGCTTTGGTGTTATTGGTCATTGTGGCACGAGTTAGGAGGTGTGAATTGAAACGTTATATTGTGTTCGTGGCGTTGTAAATATGAAATGTTTTCTTTTTTCCGTTCGGTAAAGGTGGGCCGTTTGTTTGAATGTCCGTAACATTTTACAGGATAGGGATTTGTGGTGTTGGGGTGAATGATTGTGGATTGATAATTATTGTGACATTTGTGGGTCGTCGATTGAACGCGTAAATAAATTTTATGGTAAAGAAACACGGGGATATGGAATGAGTTGATTCAGCGCGGTGATTTGTCGATTCGGTGGATTTTTTAGTTTGTTGTACGATTTATTTAGATGTTAATATTAATAGTATGTTAATGTTGAGTTAAAGTCATGCGAGTTGAGTAAAATAAATACCGATTATGTTTTTCATGTTATTTTCAATGTTAGTTCAATATTATGTAAGATTAACAAAAGGTTAGATATATTGTTCCCAATCAAGGAATGTGAATATTGAATAATATATTTTAAGCATTTGAATGGAAAAATTACTATGTAAGAATTAGTTGGTAATATATTAAGAACGATGATAAGTTATGAAATAAAAAAAATTAATAACGTGGTTTCAATTCAATTTGTGTTGTTTCCAGTACAATTTAAGGCTCTCAGTATATATATATATATATGTAATTTTAGTAGACGAACATTCCTAAAAAAATATAATCAAAACTTACCACACAAAGTGACTTTATCACGACGCCTAAGTGACTTAATCAAATGCACAATATATTGTATTAAGACAACTGATGACTTAAATAAGTCATAGTAAGTTATTTATGTTTTAAAAGAGATACACACATAACTTAATTTTGTCTAGCAGTGAAGAGAGAAAATATTGAAAAATTACCATACAACGTAGAAAATTTTCAGTTATATCATAATGTTTTTCTTATTTAATCTATCGCTTTTACTATACAATTTTTCGTATTCAATTTCTTTAATAAACAACTACGATCATAATTGAATGCCATTTATAATCAAATGAACAACATAATTTTATATATTTGATTTCATAACAACTATGATAACCGCGTTTTATTAAAAGAAACATATTTGTATATATGAAAACATTATAATAAATTCGCATAAAACATTTAAATCAACTCAGATGGAAAATACTGTAAATAAAAATATATAATGACATAATAAAAACGACGAACCGCAATAATAAAGGAATGAAATAATTTAATTTAGATCCATATTAAAACAATTATTAATTATTAATTATTAATTGAATGATATAACAATTCTTTCTTTATATAATAAGAAATATCATTTTATTTAAATTATAAAATAAATACTAACCTTCGAGTAAATTAACAAAATAACCGATTTTACAAATGAAATTGAAATGCAAATTCTTCGTTTATTATCATTTGCAATTATATTTATTTTCGTTGCAAAATTCGTTGAAAATTCGTTCCGCAATTTTCCACTTCTTATCTTGAAATATAACTCGATTACACGCCACTGATACAACTATATTCCACTGCAATTACATTCATATGTGAAAATACCGAAATTCCTTTTATATATGCTTATCCGATCAACTCGTAGGGAGCGTTATCGTTCATAGGAGATTATGGATAATCAAATACGCCGTAAACGTAAGCAAATATGTGAATTGTAAGATTAGAAAAAGGTTGTTTGAAATTGTGAGAAACATTGAACTAGGTGGAACCACGTCATCATTGTATCCCTATTAATCCCAATCACACATCAGGGTACCTCGTCTAGATCACGTCTATTGCAGATTAGAACTTTTAGAGAATGAAATAGTACCTTAATCGGGCTCGGATTGGGCAATATAATGAGCCCGAACCAGCCATACCTTTTCAAATGACTACTAAATTGAGCCCTTTGTGGGGTCTGCGCCGACTATAACCTAGTGAGCGATATTTTATTTGCGAGGCCGAAGTGCGAAAACATCACCAAAATTTAGTTCAAAAACCACGAAGTTATTGAAGGATGCGAACATCCGCTGATAAACACTTTTCATACGCTTATTACAATTTTAAAATTTAATTTTAGAATTTAATCCCTTCAACTTCTACGTCTTGTCTTTCACATCTGATAAGGTCATCAATTTAGTAAAAATTAAAAAAAATAATAAAATTATGCGTTATAAATCTTAAATTCTTCATTCTAATTCTTAAATCCTGAAATTATACAGGTATCGGATTTCAATTCTTTCCGAATTAGTAACAAAAAATAAGATACCATTAAGTAACGTAATGAAAGTGTGAAATTCGATAAAATTGTAAACATCGGAGAATAGATATTATTACAGTCCATTACGTTTCCAAGGGAGTAAAAAACCCATTTCAAACGACGTCCCCTCGAGTGAATGATCCTCAAATTAATATAATAACACATTTTGTATCCGCGTTAATATTTGCTATCTGCTTTCACAAATACCACGGAATTAAAGAAACATTATTTCGAACGGACAAAAAACAATCTGTCCGCAGAGAACTATTATTTCATCGCGAAACGACACTCGTGCTCAATATTATTAGCCACGATTTGCAAGCGCATATTATGGCCGTAAATACAATTTTCAATGCATACATTTTAATGACAGAAACGCGTTACCAACCAACCCCCCCTCCCTCTTACTAACATACCTGAACCAAAAAGCACCTCTAGAAAACCTATTGTCTCTTT